>BSBK01010514.1:0-70000 GCA_027943335.1 Chamaecyparis obtusa
TACATATATATAGATATACATATATAGATATACATATACATATATAGATATACATATACATATATATATATATATACATATACATATCTATATATACATATACATATCTATACATATACATATATATATATATATATATATATATATAATATATATATATATATATATATATATATATATATATATATATATTATATATATATATATATATGAGATCTATTGATTTGACTTCATTGCACTTGTAGTTTTGATTTATGATATCGTCATCATGTGATGCAAATATATGCAATTTTGTCTTTTCAATGTATGTATGATTATGCATTATGGATGAAATGATATTGTATGTATTATGAAAATGCACGTCTTTGTTATGTTTATGTATGCAATGGATGGATGAAATGATGATGTAAATGAAAATTTAGCGATGCACATGATGATTTTGTACGTACATGAAGAATCCGAGTGCTTTGTCTTTGTCAAAAGGATGTTTAATTTGAGATGACAACTACTTGCTTGGCTGTTGAAGATACCTTCACATTACCCTCAGTCTTTTTATGTTTTAAGTGTATAATCTTGAGAATAGTAATTTCTATGCTGAATTCAAAACATGAATGATATGCAGCCAGACACAATGCAAGACCCAAATGAGATGTAACCTAAGACCTAGTCACTAATCATTTGGTGGTCTTTTTCATCACTAAATATTTTGTAATTCCGGATGTCAATACAATGCTCACTGGTTAGGCAACCATGAACGTATGAATATTTACTTTTAGTTGGATTTATTTGATTAGATATAAGCACCAAGGCACAATAGCCAGGATGACCTGAGTATCATGTCCATTTGATTTAGAAAATTGTATAAGCATCAGAGCATAGATGCTGTGATGACCTAAATACGTCTGCATACAAATACAACAAGCATGGGGAGTTCATCCTTGCTTCAATCTGAATATGAGCAAGAGTTTATTTTCAATGATTTGTGATGAGTCATGTCATAAAATATTAGATGTACCCATAGTGACCCTTTATCGTTCACATCCTTGCATAATGTCTCATTTCACAGTAAGAGTAAGAAATCACTCAAAAATACACAAAGTTAGATCCAACCTCTCTAAAGCATCTAGGTATTAAAGGTCAAGGTGAACATGGCGATCCAATCATGATGAAAGCACTTAAAGTGGACACCAATTCAATCTAGAGTTTTTAAAGCAATTAGATTTCACTCACACATAGAAGACAAATAAAAGATGATGCCCCTATCCTTGCCTCTTTGCCTCTTTAAATCTTGTGAAGGACATTATTAATTAGCTCAAGGGATATAATATGAAAAAATATTATGTAAAATAGTCAACATAAAAAAATATCTCAGAGGTTGATTTGTTGTAGTGGGTGTGCTTGTTTGTGTTGGTGTCAGTTGCAAAAATCCTTTACTAGTAGGAAGACCAAAGAAATGACTTAGATGAGACACATAAGGACACTAACTAGATATGACTTGTCTAAGTGATGCAAGAGCATCTCAGGTCCTTGGAAATCCTGTGTCACCAAAAACATGTTTGTGTTTTCTCTGTGTTGCTCAGTTCCTTCTTTGACCGAGTTGGTTTGGTGTTGCTCGGTTTCCTTTGTTCACCGGTGTTGGTCAGTTATCTCTCTAGCACTAGGTGAATTTCCCTGGTGCTCACTGATGCTTGTTTGGCAATCAGTTATCCTTGCTTACCGAGTTGTTTTTTTTTGGATTTCTGTTGAGGCTGACTTGTGTAATTAATTTTGGTCCTGGATTTAATGATGGTATCTATCAATGGGAAGTGTGTGGACCTAGATCTTTCATTCCTTCCATTGATGGGTGGATCTGAAGGCCGACTTGATTCAGTAGCCTCTTGTATAAATGTGGTTGTTTGGCTAGAGTTTAGGGGAAGTTTTTGGATAGAAGATAGAAGCTAGAAGATTAGAGATTATTGGAAGATCCTCGCATGTTGGAGGACTTCTATACTTAATTGTAATATCTGGCCTAAATCAAGAAGGCCTTACAAACAGACATGTATGAATCAAATTAAAATAAATATATGAAGGATATCTACATTCTCTCTCTCACTGTTGTGTTGTTGCTTATGCATGTGATCTCTCCAAGGTGGATCTGGTTAGGGTGTGCCTTTGGCCCCTCTCTATATCCTCCCTTATGTCAAGTGGTATCAGAGCAAGGTGAGATCTGGATCTAGGTTTATGAATCTAGGTTTGAGGGTTCCTTCTTGTCAAACCCTAGTTGATTTGTTATGGGGTAGCAGATTGTGATCTATCCTGCAATTGCAGAGGGTTTCAATATGGTTCATGGGAGGTGAGATGCAGATCCAGGATTGGCATAAATGTTGAGACAACTTGTTGCTAGATTAGGAGTTATTAAAACATCCCAAAGAAGAGGAAGACATATTGAAGATGTTAGTGATGATGAAATTGAGGAAGAACAAGGTGATGTAGAACCTACACCGGTGATGGATCAAGGTGAAGAAAGATTGTTGAAGGATTTGACAAATCTGAAGTCTACACCACACTTTAATCCTCATGAGTATAGTGGAAAATTGGATTCTAATGAATTGGTGGACTGGATCACCGAGATGTAAAAGTACTTTGAATATGAAAATGTACTTGAGGAAAAGAAGGTGAAAATTGCAAGCACAAAGTTGAAGAGTCATGCATCCTTATGGTGGGAACATCTGCAGTTGGACAACAAGAGAAAAGACAAAGACAAAATTAAGGTATGGAATAAAATGGTGAATAAATTGAAAGGAAAGTTCTTACCTTGTGATTATCAGATTAACCTAGTTAGGCAAATGCAAAGTTTAAGGCATAAAGAAAGCTCGGTAAAAGAATATACTGAGGAATTCTATAAATTAGATATTAGATTTGGACATGATGAAGATGATTGGAAAGAATTGCTAGATACCTGAATGGTTTGAGAGTTTCCATCCAAGAAGAAATTAGTTTGGTCAAATTGGAGAACATTGAATAGGCTTATCAATTTGCATTGAAGGCCGAGGAGAAATTAAACAAGAAACATGAGCAAAGACAAAGAGGTAGAGGTGGTAGATTCCCTAGAGGAAGAGGTAGATCTTATGGTGAAAATAGTAGATCTGAACCCAAAAAGACAAATCTGGATAAAGGCAAGACTGAGTGGAAAGGTGAAAGTTCATCTAGAGGCAGAGGCAATAACTACCAAGGTGGTTATAACATAGATGGTTTTCGAGAACTTGTTACAATTGTGGAGGACACAGATCATTTGAGTGTACACATGCAAGTAAGAAGGTAGGTAACAGTAGAAATGCTTTGGTGCAAGAAGAGTCACCAAATGAACCTGAGAAGGAAAATAACTTGATGGTAAGGAGAGCACTTTGGAGTGAAAGTAATAAGGAAGATCCGGTAAGGAAAAGTTTGTTTAAAACCAGATGTAGAGTTTCTGATGAAGTTTGGAAGGTAATCATTGACAGTGGTAGCTCAGAAAACTTGGCATCTGAGGAAATGGTTAGAAAGTTGTAGTTGAAAAGGTTGGAACATTCGAAGCCCTATCATATTTCATAGATCAAAGATGAGCATACACTCTTAGTAAGTGAACAATGTTATGTGAATTTGAAAATTGGAAAGTACTATGATAAGGTGTTATGTGATATCATGCCTATGGATTGTTGTCATATTTTGTTGGGTAGACCTTGGCAATATGATAAACATGTTATATATGATGGAGATTGCATAAATATACTATTTGGACTGATGGAAGAAGACAAATCTTGTTATCTTTGATTGAAGAACCTATTAGTAATGTTTGCACATCTGTGAAAGTTTGCTTGAGGGAAGAAAGAAAATTTGTTAAGGATTTGAAGAAGAATGATGTATGTTTTTTGTTGGATTCCTAACAAACTGAGTAAGAAAATAGAGGATAGTGTCCCTGAGGAGATTGATAAGTTACTCACCGAGTATAGTAAAATTATTTTTGATAATGTACTTGATGGTTTTCCACCAAAGAGAAGCATTCATCATTACATGGATGTAATCCCTGGAGCTAGTTTACCGAATAAGGCACCACATTGGTTAACACCTATCGAGAATTAGGAATTGAACCGACAGATTCAAGAATTGTTGCAGAAAGGTTTGATCAGAGAAAGTTTGAGTTTTTGTGTAGTACCTACTGTATTGGCACCTAAGAAGAATGGAGAATGGAAAATGTGTACTGATTCCAGAGCAATTAACAAGATAACAGTGAATATAGGTTTCCTATACCGAGAATGGATGATTTAATGGACAGTTTGATTGGAGCAAAGTATTTTACCAAAATTGATTTGAAAAGTGGGTATCATAAGATCAGAATTAGAGAAGGTGATGAGTGGAAGACTTCTTTCAAGACAAAAGAAGGTTTGTATGAGTGGTTGGTTATGCCTTTTGGTTTAACTAATGCACCAAGTAGTTTTATGAGGGTTAATGAATGAAGTTTTGAAGAAATTCTTGGGTAAGTTTTTGATTGTATACCTTGATGATATTCTGATATTCAGTAAGACTAGAGAAGAACATTTGTTGCATGTTAAGCAAGTATTGCAAAAGCTTGAAAGAGAAAAGTTGTTGATTAACCTGAAAAAGTGTTCCTTCATGAAAGAGGAGATTGTATATTTGGAATTTGTGATTTCAGCTGATAGTTTGAAGATGGATCCTGAAAAGGTTGAAGCTATTTTGAATTGGCCTACACCTGAGAATTCTAGTGAGATGGTTTGGAAATTTTCTATCTTAAGTTCATTAGGAATTTTAGTTCAATTTGTAATGCTATGACTGAGACTATGCGAGGAGATAAAAGAGAATTCAAGTGAACACATGGAGCTAATAAAAATTTTGAGACTCTGAAGTAGAAGGTTGTTGAATTGCCTATTTTGGCATTACCTGATTTCAATAAGGTATTTCAAGTGGAATATGATGCAAGTGGAAGTGCAATTGGAGCCATGTATATGATCAAGAATTCTATGCCATTGTTCAAGCACTGAAGAAATGGAGACATTATTTGATACCGAGTGAATTTGTGTTGTATACCGATCATAAAACTTTACATTATTTGGGTAGTCAGAATAAGTTGAATCAGAGACATATGAAATGGGTTGATTATTTGTAGAGTTATACATTTATGATAAAGCATAAGAGTGGAGTCACTAACTGAGTTGCTGATGCATTGAGTAGAAGGAGATCTTTGATGACCAAGATGAAAATTGAAGTTCTTAGCTTTGATGACATGAGAGATTCTTATGAATTTGATCATGATTTTTTTGAGCCATGGAGAAAGTGCAAAGAACCTATTCAAGATCAATCGAGGACTAAATGGAAAGAATATTTCATTCAAGAAGATATGTTGTTTAAAGGTATTTAGTTGTGTATACCGAGAGGACCAATGAGAACTAATTTGATAAAAGAGAAACATAGTAGTAGTTTGGTTGGACATTTTGGTGTTGATAAGACATTGAATTTGCTTAAGGAGAAATACTTTTGGCCACAGTTGTATAAAGATGTTCATAAATTTGTGAAAAGTTGTGGAATTTGTCAAGTTACAAAAGGAGTAAGTTAAAATACTGGATTGTATACACCGATTTCTATTCCTGAGAAACCTTAGATTGATATCAGTATGGATTTTGTTCTTGGTTTACTGAAGATAGTAAGAGGTAATGATTCTATATTTGTTGTTGGGGATAGATTTTTTAAAATGGCACATTTTATACCTTGTAGAAAGGCATCAAATGCAGTACATATAGTAGATCTTTTCTTTAAGGAAATTGTCAGATTGCATGGATTACCGAGGAGTATTATCTTTGACCAAGATAGTAAATTTGTTGGATACTTTTGGAAGACCCTTTGGAGAAAGTTGGGTACTGAGTTGAAATATAGTTCTACATTTCACCCACAAACTGATGGACAAACATAAGTTGTGAATATAAGTTTGAGAAATATTTTGAGATGTTTAGTTGGAGACACACCGAGTAATTGGGATTCTATGTTGGCACAAGAAGAGTTTGCATAAAATAATCCAATGAATAGGAGTACTGGAAAAACACCTTTTGAGATTGTAAATGGCATACAACTAAGAGGTATATCAAATTTGAGGGATATTGCTGATGAAAAGAGAAGTGTTGAAGGAGTAAAGTTTCCTGAGTACATAAAGACATTGCATGAAGATGTGAAATATAAGTTGGAGAAAAGTAATCAGAAATACAAAGATAGAGATGATAGATCAAGAAGACATAAGACTTTTGCAGTCAGTAATGAAGTGATGGTTCATTTAAAGAAAGGCAGATTTCCTGTTGGAACATATGGGAAGCTAAATATGAAGAAGTTTGGACCTTGTAAGATTTTGAAGAGATTTGATAGTGGTAATGCTTATGTGATTGAGTTACCTGATGACATGGATATATCACCTATTTTCAACATTGCTGATTTGTATGAGTACCATGAGCCAGATGAAGAAATGATAGTACCGAATGATTATCCTATGAAACAGACAGAAGAAGTTGAGTAGATTTTGGAGCAAAGAATTGGCAAAAGTACAAGAGGAAAATAGTATATGGAATATCTAGTAAAGTGAAAGCATAGACCGATTGAAGATAGTTCATGGATTTCACAATCTAAGTTGGATGTAGCTTAGATCGTACCTATTTCATGATTTAGAGAATCATTTCAAATAACCCTAGGTGTCTGATGCAGGAGCATCTCAAGTCCTTGGCAATCTTGTGTCACCAAAAACATGTTTGTGTTTTCTCTATGTTGCTTGGTTCCTTCTTTGACCAAGTTGTTTCGGTGTTGCTTGGTTTCCTTTGTTCACCGATGTTGGTCGGTTATCTCTCTAGCGCTTGGTGTATTTCCCTAGCGGTCGATGATGCTTGTCTGGTGCTCCGTTATCCTTGCTTACCGAGTTGTTTGTTTTGGATTTATGTTGAGGCTGACTTGTGTAATTAATTTTGGTCATGAATTTAATGATGGTATCTATCATTGGGAAGCATGTGGACCTAGATCTGGTCATTCCTTCCGTTGATGATGGAATGAAAGGCCGACTTGATTTGGTAGCCTCTTGTATAAATGTGGTTGTTTGGTTAGAGTTTAGGGGAAGTTTTTGGATAGAAGATAGAAGCTAGAAGATTAGAGATTATTGGCAGATCTTCGCATGTTGCAGAACTTTTGTACTTAATTGTAATATCTGGCCTAAACTAGGAAGACCTTACAGCTCGACATGTATGAATCAAATTGAAATAAATATATGAAGGATATGTGCATTCTCTCTCTCATTGTTGTGTTTTTGCTTTCGCATGTGATCTCTACAAGGTGGATCTGATTAGGGTGTGCCTTTGGCCCAAGTCTCTATATCCTTCCTTTTGTCACTGAGGTATCGAGGACCATATGATATGACTAGGAATGCCCCAAAGTTGTAAACATTGATCAGTTTCAAACTCTTGTTGTGTGGTGCACAAACTAACCTATGGAATTGCGTGATGAGAAAGCATTAGGAGATATGTACAAACTAAAATAGTACAGAAAGCTGGGAGATTACCAAGATTGCATTGATAGATGGAGAGATTCATACAAGTGGCACCTATTTACTGGGTTTTCACCATCTTGGCAAAGATTCTATTTTTTCTACCAAGGCGCCTGTTTACCAGGTTTTCACTGAGACATTTTTTTTATTTTTTTTCTTTCTTTCTTTTTTTTGTATTTTTGTATTTTTGTATTTTTTTTTTATTTTTCCATTTTTCCATTTTTTTTGTACCATCAAGGAGCCTATTGCTAGGTTTTCACCAGGATGATCATTTTTTTAGGACTTTATATGATTTTTAGATTCTTTTTTAGGACATTTTCCCCATACTGAATGTCTAGACATAAAATTTCTTCAAATGAAGAGCATTGATCAGTTCTCAGAGATGTTCTCCTTTTATCGTTGAGTGTTGGTAGGCTCCAGAGCCAAAAGGAGTAGTAAAAACAAAGGGACCCAGCTAGTTGGGTTCAAACTTCCCTTTGCATTCACGATGAGATTGATTTTTAGTATTTTCTCTCAAGATTAGATCACCGACCTGAAATTCTCTGTGTCTGACTTTCTTGTTGTAGCCTCTAGACATTCATTTTTGATATACTTTGAGATGATCATACGCAACTTTCCTGCGCTCATCTAGTAATTCAAGTTCTTGCAACCTAGACACTTTGTAATCGTCATCGGTTACTAAACCATGCATTGTGATTCTTAGAGATGGGATTTAAACCTCTATAGGTAGTATCGCTTCAATCTCATATACTAAAGTGAAGGGAGTAGAACCAATGGGCATTCTTATACTTGTCCTATAGGCCTAGAGAGCTGGATTTATCATTAGATGCCAATATCTCCTTGTTTTGTTATCGTGTAGAGCAAGATCTTGAGTAAGTTCTTGTTGGAAACTTCATCTTGTCTATTTCCCTGTGGATAGTAGATTGATGACCAATGTTGAATGATCTTGAATTTGGAACATAAGGAATCTAGGTCCTTGTTTTTGAATTGGCCTCCATTGTCACTGATGATGGAGTGTGGGATACCATATCAACAAATGATATAATTCAGGATGAACATAGAAATCTTCTTGTCGATTGCTTGTGTCAATGGAACTGCTTCAACCCATTTTGTGAAATAATTGATTGTTGTGATTATATGGGTGTGAACATTTGACGAATGTGGATATGTGGCTCCTATGAGATCAAATTCCTATTGTTGAAAGGGCTATTTTGTTGTAAATGGAATCAAATCTCTACCTGACGCATGAATTAAGTTACCACAGACCTGACATTTCTTGTAATTCTTGGCATATTTCGTGGCCTCTTTCTCCATATCTGGCCAATAGTACCCTGCCCTAATGAGTTTTTGAGCTAATGTTAGACCGTTAGAATGTGACCCATAAATAGCATCGTGGACTTCCTCTAATGCATGTTTTGACTCTTATCACTCTAAACATCTAATAAGTGTACCATCCATACTTTTTTTGTATATATTATTACCAATGATGACATACCTTGATGCGATTCAGATAAGGTATCATTTTTCAGTACAATTAAGGCTATCAGGAATGACTTGGTCATGTAGGTAAGAATAAACATTTTCGTAACGTGATGAATCATGACCAACAACAATGCAAATCATGCAAGTTTCTGGGCAATCATAGGCAGGGAATGACAGTGCTTCCACCAGGAACTCATAGCATAGCTCATGTTCTGGTTGCTGTAGTATAGATGACAGTGTAGCCATGGGGTCAACTGCCTTGTTCTCCATTCTAGGTATCTGTTCAAATGTGATAGAAATGAAGTAGGTCTTTAGATCATCTAGCATCTATTTGTATGGAATGAACTTCTCATCCTTTGTTTGATACAAATCATTGAATTTGTGAATGACCATTTGGGAGTCTCCATTAATGTGAAATTCTGTTACTTTCCATTCTATTGCTAATTTCATTCCATTTAACAAAGCCTCATACTTTTCTATGTTATTAGTGTAAGGAAACTTGATTCTGAATGCCTTTGGAATGGAGTATCCTTGTGGAGTGATAAACAAAATACCAGCTCTGGATCCATTTTGTGTGTAAGACTCATCAAAGAATAATCACCATGTTCTTGAGGATAGGTGCATGATAGAAGCATTAGGAAATTCCATTTGCATTGGTTGGTCATCAAAAATTGGAGCTTAAACTAGTTGATCTATGATGACTTGTCCTTTGATGCCTTTCTTTTCAACATACTCAATGTCAAATTCACTCAATAGCATTACCCATTTTGCTAATCTACCTATGAGAAGAGCTTTGCGTAATACGTATTTCAGTGGATCTACCTTTGCTACTAGGTGTATGATATGAGCCAACATGTAGTGTCTCAATTTTTGTGATGCAAAAATCATAGCTAGACACGCTTTCTCTATCATAGAGTAATTCTTTTCATATGCCACCAAGGTTTGACTGATGTAATATATAGCTCTTTCTCATTTATTATCATCCTGCTGTGCCAATAAAGCCCCCAGTGATGTATGTAATACCCCCAAAATGGGCTTCAGTTCCATTGACCTCCTACATCAACAAATTGATCAAAATCGACCCTAAAGTCCTAACCTAAGGCACATCTACACATCGAATTATCAAAATCCTAATTGATCCCATTTTAATTATGCATCGGGGAATATTCCTAAATATTCCTAATCTATCTTAATTATCTTCGATTAAATATTATTTGGTGATAAATGATATTATTTTATTTATCCAAGTGCGATTGATTAAATATGTTTGATATTTAATTAATTAAATTTCATTCAGCCACTTAATTATTTTAATTAGATTTAATTGACATTATTCTTAATTAATATTGTTTATTTGACAATAAATTAAAATTTCTAAAAATAATTGATTAAAATCAAATTATCAAATTATCTAATTTAATTTTGGATAAAGTTTGATTTAATAATTGATTAACCCATAAATCAATTATTTAATTGATTAAATTAGTTAAGTTGAGAATAAAGCACATGGAAATTAAATAAATCAATAATTATCTATGCAAAAATCAAAAGATCAGTTAAACTCAAAATAAACTATTGAATTCATTTGTTAACTTTCCAAACTCAACATGTGATTGTGAGTTGAAAAGCAGATTGGAGTGATCTCAACTTCCAATTATGAGTTAAAAAGATGATTTGCATGATTTTACTAGATAACTGTTTCTAATTTCTTGATAACTCACCAATCAATTTGAGTTGATCAAGGAGTGATTTTTGGCTTTCCACGAGTTCTTAAAACCTTGGATTTCTATATAAATAGGCCTCAATCCTACAATTTGATACAACATGCAATTTGAGAGCAACAACATTATATTGTCGAATTCTTAAGATTGTGCAATTTTTGGAGATCCATTGCTAACATTATTTCTTGTTTTTGCATTCATAGCTAGTTTTCAATTCATTTTCATCAAGTTCTTAGATCAATTTCATTTATCTCATATTGTTATTGCATAGAAAATCCAAAAATATAGATTAATCTTGCATCCATTTCCTAGATTTTGCTTTCAAATCCTTTGTTGAGGCATTGCATTGTCATTGATCTTGGTTAAATTATGAGAATACCATACTCACATCTACTAGAAGGCACTAAATCACCTGGTTAATGATATATCTGTTTACTGCATAATTTCTTGTCATTAATCAATAATGTTTTACTAATGTGTTTTGTCTTCTAAACAAGTACAATTTTCACACACACATTTCTGATGCCTATCATGGGGCCTAACATCGGGTTTCCATTTTTCATTTTGTCTATTTTTTGACAATTTTATTCAAGATTTGAGTTTTGATATTTTTGCATACAATCTTGTATGATAATTGCAGAGTGTTGTATCAGAAGTCTCTCTCTATCGTACGACAGATGACATTTCTGAAGTGTCATACTAGTTGTTATACTTTTTTGTATCAAACTTGAAGTATCGTATCTGTAGGTACCCATTATCATATCATATTTGAAGTGTCGTATAGGTTGAGGTATATTGTTGTACAAAATTTCATGCCAGTATTTCAATTGGCGTATGAGATTTCTGATCAGTTTTTGAAGTTTTTGATTTGAGATTTGACTGACAACTAACCCTAACACTTGTTATTTTCTGGTATGTGACCATTTGAGATAGCCTAACACTTTTTGTAGGATGAGAGATGAAGACCTGAGAATTAAAACCAAATTTTCTGGCTTCTTCTTGTCTTGTCTTCTAAGCCCTTATTTACAAGAAACCCTTATAGAAATCGCTTGCCAAAGATGCTCAATCAACAAAAATTTCTGACATGTGGTTTTACAGGTTGCCGAATCTTCATCAAGCAAATATTCTGTATGCTTAATATCTCTTTTTCATAAGTACCTAGTTAATTAGGTATGTGCATCTATTGCCATTGAGACAGATATTGAGGGGATTATGCTCTTCTCCTTCTTAGGAGAATCATAAACCCAAAAGGTATCTTCCCTAGTACCAAATTGCATACTATCTCTGGATTAATTTTGCTTGGCATGTTTTAGATAGGGAAAAGGACAAGGTTAGGGGATTATGCTCTTCTCTTCTCAGAGAATTAGAAACCCAGATCCTATGGTCCCCAACCTCACATTGACTTTAATCCTTTAGAGGGCCTGCCGACAAGGTAAAAAGCTCCTAAGAACGACTCAAGTGGGGACAAGTATTAAGTCGACTCTTCCACCCCACTATAAAATTTGATGCTTCCTTGAGGTTAAAGACTCAGAAGACATAGTTGCGCTTGTTCCTTGGATTCATTCCATGGACATGCTTTGATTTTGTGTGGAGCAAAGCCACTTGAATCTTTCTTGAAAGACTACATGGATCAAAGTAAGTTCATAGGGTTAACAGTCTCAATCCTACTTGCGGGACTATGGGAGACAGTTGTGAATGGATGCCTTGATTAAACAACCTAAGCTAGTTTTCTACTAATCTACCTCCGAAGGATTTGTAGTGCTTGTGCAAGGTGAATAGTAATCACCCCAAGACACTCATCATATTGATCCCTCCTTGACGCTTGAACTTGGCTAATATGGGATTCAACATCCATTGTGTGTTGTTGGATCACCATATTCTGAGGAGTCTCTGAGTGTGTTCCTAAGTCAATGAGTAAGTAATACATCTTTTCTCCTATTTAGGTTAAGGCTAGGTGTGTTTGATTCATTGAGTCAGTTCCCATATGTTTGTTGTGATTGTGATCCTATTGCTATGTTAAAAATGCTCAGATAATCCCAAACACAGATATGAAAAACTAGATAGAAACTTTGAGAAACCAACTGAGACCAAAAATACCAAAAACTTGAAAAATTGAAGCAAAAATCCTTTTCTGGTCTAAACTATCATTTAGACCCTGCAATTGTCATATGACAATTTCCTTGTTCCTTCAAGTATTGTATCAAAACCTCCCAAGTGTTGTACGGGAAGCCATGAAGTGTCATACGAGAGTTGTCAAGAATCCCAAGCAAAATTAATCCCTGGTATCAATTGTCCTACGAAATTATACAAGTGTCGTGTTAGACCCCATTATGTGTCATACGAGCCTGGATACTATCGTACAACAGTTTGCACAAAATTGCCAGAATACCTTAATTTTGATAGAAATCCAGTCAATCTTCAGCTAGTATCAAAATTCTGTCATAATACCCACTGTGTTAGGTACATAGTGTTATACCCCAAAAATGGGCTATAAGTTCATTAATCTCCTATATCGACACATCGAACGAAATCGACATCAAAGTCCTTACCTAAGGCACATCGGCACATTATCAAATCTTAATTGATTATCCTAAATTCTGCATTGAGGAATATTTCTTATTCCTATTTATCCTAATTATCTTTAATTTAATGATTATTTGGTGATAAATCCTATTTATCCTAAAGTTTGATTAATTGAATATTTTGAATATTTAATTAATTAAATTTAATACTGCCACTTAATTATTTAATTAAATTTATTGCTAATTGTATTATTTAAATTTTGACAATAAATCAAATATCCTATGACTAATTGATTAAATTCTTATTTAATTAATTAATGTCAATTATCAAATTTAATAATATAGTTTTTGAATAAAAGTTTGATTTAATAATTGATTAACCCATAAACCAATTGTTTTTTTTTTTTAAAATCAGTTAAGTTGAGGATAAATCACTTTATTTATTTAATTAATTCATAAATAATTATGCACATCCAAAAAATAGTTAAAATTTAAATTAGAAAATCAATTCAAGTTGTTTTAAAAATAAACTCAACTCTCTTTTGAGTTGAAAGCTAATCTCAACTTCTGATTTAAATCAAAAAGCTGATTTGCATGATTTTGTGAGTTAATCTATCTCTAAATTCTTGATAAACTCAAAAATCAACTAGAGTTTATCAAGAGTGATTTATGGCTTTTTCCATGCACCTCCAAAGTCATGGATTTCTATAAATTAAGGCCTCAGCTCTTCATTTTGAATCCATCCACGAATTGCATCCTCACGCTGGCGAATTGGTGATCAAAGAATCCATCTTTGCGAATCCAAGCTATTGTGAGATTTTCATTGTTTTAAGCATTCATATCATATAGCATATCATTGTTAGATTAATTGCATGTTATATCAATTTCTTATATAGAGTAGATTCATATCAGTTTATCTCACCTTATTGCATAGAAAATCCAAAAAAATAGATTAATTTGCATTCATCTCATATCTAGATTCTGCATTCAAATCCTTTATTTAGGTGTCGTTAAGGTCATTGATCTCTATCCAATCTAAGAATAACATACTCGCACCTACTAGAAGGCAGTAAATCGCCTGGTTAGATTAGTTTCCATTTCACTACATGATTTTGATTTTAACTAACCTCTAATGTTTTACTGAAGTGTTGTGTCTACAGCTAGGTACAAATTTCACACACACATTTCTGGCACCCACTGTGGGGCCCTGAAATGGGTTTCCATTCAATTTCTATCAATTTCTATCATCTTCTTGTCATTTTCTATTCCAAGCTACGATTTTTAATTTCTATTCATACAATTTTTGTACGAGTTTTGTCAAAAACTCGTATCACCTAGTACCCATTGTTGTACAACAATTGATTTGATTGAGGATCATATCATCAGAAACATAGTGTTGTTTGGAAGCTCTATTGTCATATGGTCTTATACCCATTGTCGTACGAGTTTCTAGATTGTTACCTGGGAGGTGACCCACTGTTGTACAAGTTTTAGTGCCAGGTTTCAATTATCGTTTCACTTTTTCAGCCTATTTTCCAGATTTGATTTCCAGATTTGGACCGACAGCTAACATTAACAATTGAAAATTTTTGTTTCTGATTGATTTCTGTTGATTTTGATTGGGAAAAGTGAGAAAATTGCTAAAAATAGGTAAGAATCTACTAAGCATGTTGCGAGGAATTCAGGTAATTTTCTTAGCTGATAACATTTCAATTTGGACTAAAAGGAACCTCTCATGTGTCTGGCTTGTGTGACCTTTTATTGCTTTTATATCACAGATTTCTTTTTGGGCTATAAGAATGAACATAGATTTACTTTTCAGCATCTTTGTTACACATAGTAAATAGGCCCTATGAACACTATTTGTGGTTCTTGAGAGTGGGTTTCTAGCGAAAGTCTTCTCAACGAAGGAACCCTTGTAGGTAGGGAGGTTACTGAGAGCGTCTCACATTCTACTAGATTTGTGCATCTTTAGCTTCTGATTGATACATTCTCTCTTTGGAGAGGTTGATAGATCATAAGTGGTTGACATCATAGATCTTTGTGAGACAATCTTGGTCTTAGCGTGTCTGTTTGCTTTGTTTTGGTTAAAAGTGAAAAGGCTAGAGGACTATGCTCTACTCCCTTTTTGGGTAGTATCAAAAACTCAGATCCTTGAATCTGGAACTAGTCTCCATGTGGTATCTTTTGTGAGTCACCTTTAGAGAGGGTTAACCATAGTGGACATTCCCTTAATTGGGTAAACCACATTGACGAAACCTCAAGTAGTAATAGCCATTTTCATCATGGTAGCAGCAGCCGCTATATAAATGTCCTTGTGGAGGAAATCTTCATAGGTGTGGTCTCTTGTTGGGATGTCAGATCTCCTTAGCAGCTCTTGATTGATTAATTTCTTGGACTATGTCAAAACCCCGATGCACCTGGATTGGAGTTTGCTCTCTTGAGATCACAAAAGTTATAGAGTCAAACCATTACTAAAAACCCTAGTGAGGCCAAATTTTCATTTTCTAGGAATATGTGTGTTATTGCAAAACTTTTTGGAACATACACTGTTAGCACTCCTAGGGATTAGCACATTCAATCACTTGGTTTTTCATGCCCAGGCTTGCTTTGTCCCCTATTCATTCTTTTCAGACATGCTTGAAATCACTTGCTTGCTATTTTGCATGCCTGTTTATCTATCTAGTTACTGAGAATGAATCAATCAGGTACAATCTTCAAATCTAGACAGACAATTTTGTGAACAATTTGAAACTGAAAACCTAAAAATTGCAAAATCTGATGTCAAACACCTTTCTAGAGTCAAAAGTCATCTTGTAAAGTTAGAAAGTCATATAAATTTTTGGCTATTGTCATTTTAGAACCCCTAGATTGTCGTATGGTAGCTGGTATATTGTCGTACGAGTTTTGCTACCAGTCAATTCAAAAAAGTCAAAAGCCCTGCTATCAACTATCGTGCGAGTTTTACAATAGTCGTATGAGTTTGTCAATTGTCATTCATACCCTACCCACTGTCGTACGAGCCTGCAGAAAGTTGTTTGAGAAATTTTGAAAAATTGCCAGAAAGTTGTCAAAACTGTCAGAGAACTAGCTTTTACAGCCTATTTCTAGAGTTTGTCAAATAAATCACCATGTCAAGAATAAAGTAGCAACTACTGACAATCCAATCATTTTCCTAAAGTGGCCTTTTGAATTAGATTTAGCCTTCTATTTAATCGATTTGAGTCTTTTTCATCTTGTGTCAAAACCTTGTCATAACTATCAATCTTCAATCAATCTTCAAAATGGCTAAGTGTTGTGAAATCATGTCCACTATCTTTTGGGCATCTACCCATACATCTAGGGCACAATATCCTTCATTTATGTGCAATCTTATCCTCAATCAACCAAACTTTGACAAGGTTGCATCATCTGATTTTCTTGAATCAATTCATTCTTCAGTTGTGTCCATCGCATTCTTTTGCTTCACCCAAGGTTAATGGTGGAAACTAGAGCTTCCTCTCATGAGAAATTATGGGAAACATCTCATACCTTACCTTTGACTCATATCCAGGGTCCAACTCTTGAACAACTCTACAATTCTAGTCTTTACGAAGACGATGGTCTTGGCAACTTTCGATTAAAAATTGGTTACATACCCCCTCCATCAACTCACAGAGGTAGCCAAGAAACCCCTCCTCAATCTAATCCAAGGCCGAGTCCTAAAACTCCTAACATGTCTCAAGCAGGGACAAACCATGGCTCTCAAAGAGCTCAGTCTCAACATGGTATGGATCAAGAACCTACACTTGCTGAAATTGCTCAATATCAAAATGATGATAACTTCAAAAGAATGATGAAACATTTCTTGAAAGAAGATAGAGAAACATACTTCCTAGAGTTAGCTCATCAAGGAGCTAAAATTCCTCCCAACTTTAATGTGGAAGATATCATTGCACATGAGGAAGAAACTCCTATTTCGGCTATGATGAAATAAATGCACGCCATGCAAGTAAAACTTAACAAAATGGAAAAAGAAAAAGAACCTAAGGAGTTCTCCATGGAGGCCCTATGTCCTTTTCCATTCGATAAAGACTTGTATATGCCACCATTCCCTAAGAGGGTGGAAATGCCAAAATATGATAAGTATGATGGAAACTTTTATCCTCAAGATCATGTCAGAGAATTCTGTACTTAATCTATGGAGTTCATGCACGAACTGACCTATCTGATGCATCTTTTCCCTTGATCTCTGGGAGGGGAAACCATTCATTGGTTCTCTAGGATGCCACCTACAATCAAAACCTTTGAGGAGTTGATCAAATTATTCTATCAACAATACTCCTACAACATCCAACATCTAGTCACCATGATTGATATTTGCAATCTCAAACAATATCCAAGAGAGCCATTCCTGACATTTCTCAAAAGATGGAGAAAGAAATTCTCTCTATATGCAAGGCCTATTCTAGAAACTGAGAAGCTGGAGATCTTCATCAAAAATCTTGTTTCAGAAATCAACTACCCTTTACAAATGCAAAATCATACATCTTTTGACAAGATGGTAGATAATGCAATCAAAATTGAAAAAGTACTTGTGAAAAAGGGAGACGTCACACTTCAAAAGGACAAGTATGAATCTAGTTCTAAGGATAAGAACAAAAATTGGAACAAGAATAAGGGCGTCATCGTAGATGGTGTTGTTGATAATCTCCATGCCCCATCTAAGGTACCTACTTTCAAAAGAAGCTAGAATAATAATCTTGGTCCGCTGATAATAAATGAAAGTTCACTCCTCTTGGGGAATCTTTGGAATTAGTTATGAGAACTTTTTTGGCTAATAACATCATCTCTTTGCTTGAGATCTAAAAATATGATTCTGATCCTAAGCCAAAATGGTGGAGAGATAATGAATTCTATGATTTCCATCAGGGTAAAGGTCACAAAACTAATAACTACTTGTGCTTGAAGCATACCATTCAAGACAAGATTGATAATGGAGAAATCACGATTGATAATCCTAAAAGCAATAATGATCACATAGCATTCATCAAACCATTTTTGAAGCATAGCCAAGGAGATTCATCTTCTCAGCCTAATGTGGGTGCTAAGGTCAATTATGCCTATCCTAGAAATAATACTTTTATCAATATGGTTGAACCAAGCCTATCGGAGCGTTGCAATGTCATCACAATTGTAAGAAGAGATAGAGAAAATCAATCAACTAACGTAGTTACTCAATCACAAGCTTAAGCACACCTACAAGGACACATCCCAGATCAATCCAATGTCCCTAAGGTGCCTTTCAATCTATCTTCCACTTCTAAATAGAGGTAAACATCTAAATCTTCAAATCCTAAGGACACGAGGCCTACTTCGTATAGTATCATTCAATAACTCTAGCACATAAATGCTAAAATCTCCATGTTTGAGTTGCTTCAGATATCTCCAGCTCATAGAGCTATTCTAGAAAAAGCTCTGCTCGGATCCAATGTTCCTGATAACCTTGATTTAGATAGATTTCAGGCTATGGTTGGTCATCTTACGTCTCCATAGTATATCTCCTTTTCAAAGGATGATGATAACTCCTTGAGTTATCTGCATAACCAGCCCTTGCATATTGAAGTCTTGATCCAAAACCGTCATGTCAAACATGTGTTGATAGATGGGGGTGCTGGTCTGAATATTTGTTCTTACAGCTTGATTACACAATTGGGATTTTCAGAAACAACCATTGATCCTAGAAAGAAAATAACTATCAAAGCATATGATGAAGAAGAAAGATCCTCCAAGGGAACAGTTGTCTTGCCTATTAGAACAGGTCCTGTCATCAGAGATACTGTATGTCAAGTTCTTGATATACCTTTGGCTTACAACATCCTTCTAGGGAGACCCTGGATACATGAAATGAAAGCTATTCCTTCTACATACCATTAGTGCTTGAAATTTCCTTGTGACAGAGTAGAGGTAACCATTCTAGCTGATGTGTCAACAACTTGCAATGCATTGAAGGCAAATGCAGATAAACTTGTTCCTAATAACATAGAATCTTCCATTAATAAAATAGATGTAGCATCCACATCTAAGATGGAAGATATTGCAAAAGAGGTCAATATCAAAGAAAATGGTATGGGAGAATATACTATAGAGCCAATCTTATCTTTGACATCTCTCCCTATCTCGCCTAAGTCTTATGGGAAAGCTCTAAAATAGTTCAAACCAAAATCTAAGGAACCTCTTGAGGCATATAAAGGAAAATTTGTTGCAGAGAAAGTACCTAAGCAAGAATGTGAAGAAGATGAAGCTATGCTTGCATGGCTTTACAAAGATGAACCTAAATCCCAAGATGTTCCACCTAGTGACTCTAAAGTATCGAAGGTTCCTTCAAAGTCATATGGCCCAGGGGATAAACTGATAGCTAAGATGGGATATATAGGAAAAGGACCTCTAGGACTATAGGGTAAAGGTCTTCTGTCACCTCTTGAACATCATGGTCAAGCCAACAAGAATACAATAGGTCTAGGATACACGAAGAAGCCTTTTTGTCTTAGCAAGAACTCCCCACATGTTCTAGAATAAATTGAGCCTTCCGTAGCAAATCAACTAAAGAAGGAAATAACTGAATAATCTGATAGTGATGATTCAGACACCACTGATGAGCTCATTCCTTATGAGCATTTTCCTAAAGAAATAAAAGACCTCCTTGATGCTAAAGATGATCCAATAAAAAGAATTAATGTAGTAGAAAGACAAGAACCTACTATAGAGAAAGATATAGTTGCACCACAAGAACTAGCTAATCTTGAAGACAATCAAACAGACAAAGAGGAAGGTGGTAGTTATTCTGAGATAGATTCTCATGAGTATGAATTCAAATAATAATCTAAGGGTAACCCTTCTTGGGGTATTCATCCTGACTTTACTCATGTTCTTAGATTTCCTAGAGGCATAGATGAAGAATCTAATGACTATGAATGGGGAGCCATTCCAGAAGAAGATGAGCTTATTACAGAGAAACATGTTGATGTTATACACCAATATGCACCTAAAACCAATGTAAGTCTAGAGTGAAATGATGAACTTATCGAGTTTGATCCACCGATGGCTGAAGTGGACTATCACAATGACATTGAGCCTATTCATGAATTGAATGTCTTAAGTTGTAATATCACCTTTGAACTCGAGCATTGGGTTCAGATTGATGATGACAGATCCATATCCATAAACACTCTTTCCCAATCTTTCACTAATTTGACTATCCAACATCCTAAACTTCTTGATCAAACCTCCACAAGCCCGAGCCATGGTATTTATACCTTCCTGAATGACTATGCCCTTTCTTGCTACCTCAATGTAGTTGAGCCTATGAGGACATCCATCAATGAACCGAGTGTTAGCATGACGGAGTCAGACATCAAGTATCTTAGTCAGAAAAATAAGAATAAGAATAAAAAGAAAAGGAGTTCTAAGGGTGAAAACCACTTTGTGGCAGCCTCAGAACCTACAAAAATAAAAAAAAAAGACATATCTGAAGGTGAAAACCTCTCTGAGGTGTCTAAGGATGAGGTATTTGATGTCCTTTCGAGTCATTTACAGGATAGATCTCTAGTTCTAATTGAGCCCACTCAATCTATCAACTTGGGAACAACAGAGGAACCATAGTTGATCCATGTAGCACAATCTTTATCAAAAGAAGAGAAGCAAATATTTACAACCTTCCTCATAGAGAAGAAGATCAACTTTGCATGGAAATATTTAGATATGCCAGGGTTGGATCCTGATCTTATAATGCACCATTTATCTATAGCTCCTGGAGTAAAACCAGTTAAACAAAAATTAAGGAAGATGCATCCTCATGTTGCACTCTTGGTAAAAGATGAATTAGAGAAGCTCCTAAAAGCTAGATTTATCTAAGTTATTGATTATGCAGAATGGATCTCTAATATTGTACCTATTTCAAAACTAGATAAATCAATCAGAGTGTGCACAGACTTTAGAGATGTAAATAGAGCATGCCCTAAGGATGATTTTCCACTACCTAACATTGATATGATAGTGGACATGACTACGGGCTTTGAGATGTATTCTTTAATGGATGGTTTTTCTAGATATAATCAAATAAAAATTGCTCCAAAGGATCAAGAGAAAACTATTTTCACATGTGCATGGGGCACCTCCTATTGGAATGTCATGCCATTTGGGCTTAAAAATGCTGGTGCTACATATCAAAGAGCCATGACATCTATTTTTCATGACATGATGCATAGGAATATGGAGGATTATGTTGATGATACTTTAGCAAAATCTATGATTAGAACTAAACATCTAAATGACTTGAGCAAGATACTAGACAAAATGGAAAAATTTAGTCTCAGACTAAATCCTAAGAAGTGTGTTTTTGATGTCACTTCTGGAAAGCTCTTAGGATACATAGTTTCAAAGAAGGGCATTGAAGTTGATCCAGCTAAAGTAAAGGCTATCATGGAGATGCAACCTCCGAAAAACATCAGTCAAATGAGGACATTGCAAGGAAGAGTTCAATCTATCAGATGCTTCATATCTCAGCTAGTAGACATATCACAACCTTTTACAAAAACATTACATAAAGGTGTGACATTTGCATGGAATGAAGAATGTGAGAACAACTTTAACCATATCAAGAAGTATCTATCAAATCCTCCTATCTTGATGCCTCCCATTCCAGGGAAGCCTTTGATCTTATATGTCTCCACTACAGATACATCACTAGGGGCATTGCTTGCACAACGTGATGAGAACAAAAAGGGAAGAGCTATATATTATATTAGTAGGACATTGGTGGCATACTAAAATAATTATTGTATGATTGAGAAGGCTTGTCTAGATGTGATCTTTGCATCATAGAAACTGAGACATTACATGTTGGCACATCCCACACATTTGGTAGCTAAGATTGATCCACTAAAGTACCTACTAAGCAAAGCTGCCCTCACGGGTAGATTAGCCAAATGGGTCATGCTCTTAAGTGAATTTGACATTGAATATGTTGAAAGAAAAGCTATAAAAGGATAGGTTATTACTGATCAATTAGCAGATTCACGTATGATTGATGATACACCAATGCAAATGGAATTTCTAGATTCCTCTATCATGACTCTTTCTTCTACAAAATGGTAGTTATTTGATGGCTCCTACACCTAGAATAGATCAGGAGTAGGCATATTATTTATAACTCCTCAAGGATACTCCATACCCAAAGCATTTAGATTAAAGTTCCCTTGCACAAACAATATTGGAGAATATGAAGCCCTTCTTAATGGCATGAAACTAGCAATTGAGTGGAGAGTGACAGAGATACACATTCATGGAGACTCTCAACTTGTTATCCATCAAGTCAATGATGTGTACTAGACTAAAGATGAAAAGCTTATTCCATACAAAAGAATGGTAGATGATCTAAAGAAGTATTTCATATCTATCACATTTGAGAAAATACCTAGAACATAGAATAAGGCTACCGATGCAATGGCAACATTGTCTACTCTATTACAACAACTTGAAGATGAGCTACGCTATGAGTTCCTAGTGGAAGCACTATCTTATCCTGCATATGATTCCCTTGAAACCCGCATGATCTACACTATTGTTGGTCATGATTCATCCAGATATAAAAACCTATTCTCCTATCTCAAAGACCAAATCATTCCCGATACCTTCAACTGCCATGAAAAGAGATACCTTATCCGTAATGCCTCCCAATAAGTCATCATTGGTCATGATCTATACAAATGAGGTCTAGATGGTATGCTACTTAGATGTTTAGAACGGGAAGAGTCTCAACGTGCGTTAGAGGAAGTCCATGATGGTATTTGTGGGTCACACTCGAACGGTTTGACACTAGCTCAAAAACTTATTAGGGTTGGGTACTATTGGCCAGAAATGGAGAAAGAGTCTATCAAGTTTGCTAAGAATTGTCAAAAGTGCCAAGTGCATGGCAACTTAATTCATGCTCCAGGGAGAGATCTAATTCCCTTTACTACATAATGGCCTTTTCATCAATGGGCCTTTGATCTTATAGGAGATATACATCCTCATTCTTCTAATGGACATACCCATATAATCATAGCTACAAATGATTTTACAAAATGGGTAGAAGCAGTCCCTTTGACACAAGCAACTAGAAAACAAATATCTATGTTCATCTTGAACTATATCATATGCAGATATGGGATACCTAATTCCATAATTATAGATAATGGTGGACAATTCAAGAACAAAGATCCAGATGATTTATGTGCTAAATTCAAGATTACCTAGCATTGGTCATCTATCTAATATCCTCAAGGGAATGGACAAGTAGAGGCTTCTAACAAGAATCTATTGAAAATCTTACACCATACAGTTAATAAAATAGGAACTGTACAGTTAATAAAATAGGATGAGACTAGCATCTCATGATCAATCCAGCTCTCTGGACCTACAGAACAAGTATCAAAACACCCACTGGGGCTACACCTTTTGCTTTAGTTTATGGGTTTGAAGCGGTCCTGCCTATTGAGGTTGAAATCCCATCACTAAGAATCAGAATGCATGGTCTAGTAATTGATGATGACTACATAGCATCTTGGTTGCAAGAACTTGAACTACTAGATGAGCACAGACAAGTAACATATGATCATCTTAGAGTATATTAGAAGATAATGTCTAGAGGTTACAACAAGAAAGTCAGACACAGAGAATTTCAGGTTGGTGATCTAGTCTTGAGAGAGAATCCTAAAAATCAATCACATCAAGAACGCAAGGGAAGTTTGAACCCAACTGGCTGGGTCCCTTTGTTATCACTGCTACTTTTGGCTCTGGTGCCTATCAAATCTCAATGACTGAAGGAGAATAGCTCTGAGAACCAATCAACGTTCTCCATCTAAAGAAATTCTATGCCTAAGGCATTCAGTCTATGGTAAAATGTCTTGAAAAAATCTTAAAAATTGGAAAAAGTCCTGAAAAAAATGAACATCTTGGTGAAAACATAGCAATAGGTCCCTTGATGATTCACAAAAAAAGTAAAAAAATATCAAAAGTACAAAAAAAATTGAAAAATACAAAAAAATGAGAAAAAGAAAAAGTGCCTTGGTGAAAACCTGGAAACAAGCGGCTTGGTAGCAAAAATAGAATCTCTGCCAAGATGGTGAAAACTCGGCAAACGAGTGCCACTTGTTTGAAAATGCTCCATCTATTAGCACAATCTTGGTCTTTCCTAGCTTTCAGTCTTGCTTTAGTTTGTACATATTTCCTAGTTTGTTTCTGCATTCCTATTTTCAATAAGTCAGTCTGTACACCAATCAGCTGAAGCATCTATATCCTATCAATGTTCAAACTTGGGGGCAATCAAAGTCATATCCTATGGTCTCCAATGTATCTTAGACATATCATATCCAGTCAGAGTCCTTTGAAGCTTCATCCAAGTCAGTCAGTCAGTCTCATCTCCAGAAAGGATTTTACATCTACAACAATGCAATCAAACATCAAACACAAACTGAAAACAATCTATTCTTTTTACATGCTTTTATCTCCTTGTATGCTTACTGATTCACATTGAGATTTTTGCATATTGTGTCCCTTCGAGCTCTTTGATGATGTCATTTATACGATTTAGAGAGTGATGATTGGGGGCATAATCTTTTCTTTGTTTTCTTCTTGTATGTGAAAATCTAACAACTTTGGAAATTTTGGATTGAAATGGTGTCAGACTGTAAGAGCCTCTATCTCAAATTGGTTGGCCATGTGTACCTTGACCATTGATACTTGAAAAATTCGAGGAAGTTTGATCTCTTTTTTGAGTGAGTTCTTTCTCCTATTGTGAAATGCGATCTTACCTAATGATGTGAATGATAAAGGGTCACTACAGGTAATTCACATTGGATTTAGAATGATCTCTTGACTATTTGATGTGTTTGTAATGCAAGTCATATTTTGGTCATCACAATGTCTATGTTTTGATGCTTATACAAATTGATATATCAAAATGGACATGATATTTAGGTCATCCTGGCACTTATGCCTTGGTGCTTATATCTAATCTGACATTTCAAAAATAAAATCAATATTCATATATCCATGGTTTCCTAGTTAGTGGGTGTTGTATTGATCCTTGCGTATACAAATCAATATTCATATGTCTATAGTTTCATAACTAGTGGGCATTGTATTGATTCATCCAGTTACCTAAAAATTCAATGATGAAATTGACTGACACATGATCAGTGACTGGGTCCTAGGTCTTAGATTACATTTTATTTCACATGGTTCTTTGCATTTTGCATGATCTCACAAATGGATACATAAACTTCAATGCTTAAATGATTCTTCTATCACTTCTTCAAATCTCACAAGAGCTGACACTTAACTTGAAGGTCTCTTCATGGAATCGCAAGCAGTTATCCTCTTAGGTTAAACATCCTTTTGACATAAGACTGAGTACTTGTCTTCATCAATCCCTGCAAAACATATCATGTGTATCATTGCATTTACATTTCATATCATAACCACCTGTTGCATAACAATACATCCATGTGCATAAGCATAAAATCATACATACATCTTTTCATAATCAAAACACATTTGCATTACATCCATACATATGAAAGCAATCATTGCATTGCATATATCCATACATACATTCTACTCTACTCATAAGCATAAGCATCACATGATATCATCATAAATCAAAACATGACAAGTAGAAATGAAGTCATAACCAAAATATCAATCTCATATATATATATATATCCAAAATCTTGAACTAGTCAGGGGTGCACTATTGGCATAGTATACAAAAGAATGGGCTCAATGAGCCATCAAAGTCATAATAGTATCAATATCAAGAGATCAAAAATATCAGAACAAACAGATAGATTAGCTGTCAGCCCGATCTTCTGCATTTGGTGGAGGTGGAGGTGGTGCATCTGGTACTGCCTCTACTCTAGGTGCTATGGCTCCCTCTAATGCCAACATATACTGCGAGTACATAGGGACTCTCTGTGCAACAGGAACAATAGTGTAATATGTGGACACATAGTAAGCTACCTATGTGATCTGATCAATCACCTCTACCTATAATCTATGCACCTCAGCATGAAGCTCAGTACGCTATCTATCTGCCTCTATATATCTCTCCTCCAACCGAGCACTATGAACCTTCAGGTCCCTAACTTGTAATTTGAGCAATCTAATAGTCTCCTATGGAGTAAGAGGAATAGTAGGATCAGCATCGACTGCTGGCATCTTAGTATCTGGGGTAGTATGCTCTGTGGTCTCTGCTCTTTGTGCCTTACGATGTCTAACCTCTGCACCGAGATCAAATATAGTATCCTCCTATATTGAATCAGTACCACCACCCACAATTTGCTTTTTTTCAAGTACCTCCTTAGTTGTGCCAACACCCCCTAAAGTACCGCCCTCTCCCCTAGTCCGTCTATGAGAACCTGTAGATCTTCCTGTTGTGGAACTAGTGGGACAAGGGGGCCTCATCTGTCCTGATGGTCTTTGTAGAGGATCCATCACTCTTGGTCTCAGAGGTGTGGGGTGCATAATAGGAGCCTCTATAGGCCTGGGCCCCTATCTCATCGGTGCTCCGATAACATCCATAGCCTTCTCCATGGAGGGTATCAGCTTTGTAGGATCTAAAAACTTGTGGATAGGATGGTCAACAAGCTAGGCAATGAATCCATCTGTAACTCCAACATCAAGTACCTCTAGTCTGTACTCCCAATCTCTACCAATGATAGCACTGTACTCCTATGAACATAAAACATAAGAGAGCCTCGTGGTCCATCCAAGTCCAAGCTCACAAGCTATCTGAGCATAAGTGGCATAATCCTCTGGTGCATCCTGCACTTGTCCATACTATCACCACACCTTGGTGATAATGAATCTCTCTAAAGTGAAGGATGACCTCCCGATCAGCATACAACTTTGAAAGAAGAAACTAAACTGCTCTTGTGTAGTAGGCCAAGGCTCTATACCCACATATGGTCTCCACCGAACAAAAGTCATATCATTGAGGCATCACCTCTAGTACTCTACATGACCCATCTACCCCTATATGACATATCTAGCATATATATAAATGACATGCTCCTATGGCTGCCTCTGTGAGGTACATATTGGTCTCAAAACTGGGATATGGTCCCACACCCAGATCTGTAAAACTAAAGCTTCAGTTGCAAAAGTCTTGCTCTCCTGATACACTACCTCATGCATCTTAGAGAACATATGGGCCAAAAGACACTGACCCCAAGCCAACTCAGAGGGAGTCACCATCAGACATGCCACCATCAAGGCCCAACCCATCAATAGACCATTCTGCTAACTGTCAGACATGATAATCCCTCCTATCATCCTGGCAATAATGCACTCTAGCCAGTGCATCTATCCATAACACTATACTAAGGTCTCCCAGGAAATAGAGGTAGTCATCTGGGTATCATCTCCAAAGAGACATCTAAATGCTAATAGACCTGAGTTCCCCGAACTCACATACTCTGGATGTCATCCTACATAGAATGGAATGTGTAGTATCTAGTACACATCCTCTGTAAACACATTAATCTCCCTCATCGGTAAATGGAAGGTCTACATATCTAAATGAAATCACTCTATCAAAGTAGTCAAAAGTCTATGATTTACCCTAATCTCGGGTAAATGTATGAGATACTCAAAACCACAGGACGCAAGGTGTACCCTCATCGGGTCAGGTAGTGACACACATAGTCTCTGAGTGGCTGGATGTGAAATGCGTACATGAACATCTAGATATATGACCTACACAACACATAAATAGGGAATCCTATCGGTACTTTGGTTACAGAATAGGTTACAAGGGTAGAAATTGGGCAATTCAGTATTTCACAAAGTAGGTTAAAAGGTCAGCAATCAGGCTAAGAGATCAGAAAAATAAAAAATTTGACCTAACATTGAGCTTTTGGCTCACTATTTTTCATACGACACTTTAGACTGGCAGGGAAAGTCATACAAGTTTTGACATCATACCATACGACAAAGCATAGTGATACAACAAGGAATACCTCCTTGTACAAGTTATGAGGGACCCGACGAAGCATTGTACGACTCTTGTGTCCCCCTGATATGAGTCTCGGGGGTTAATGAAATGACAACCTATCTACAGTTCAAAATTCATATGAGTCTCGCTTGAGAGTCATATGAGTTTCCATGCATTCAAAAATTCAAAATTTAAAAAGTGTATGAAAAATGCTAAAAAGGCTATAAATCATGGAAAAATTGACTTTTCAAAAAAGCAAAGAGGTCCACCTACCGGATGTCTATACTATCGAGGTCTCTAGTGTCTCCGACTATGCTCAAATTGATGTGAACTCACAGGTACCTTTGGTTTTGCCATTTTCTCACTCAGAGGGCTCCACAAAATTTCTAAAGTCAAAAGGTTGAAATGAATTGAAATGACCCTTCTGGCCTTTATATAGCTTTTGACCTAATTTTCAAAAGTGCTCCTTTTTTCATGAAAATTGCACCCCTGGCTAATTTCGACGTTCTGAACCCATTTTTGAAATCAAAATCAAAATCTGAGATCATTTACTATGTCAAAATCATGATTTAAAATTTTCAGACCCAGGATGGTCTACTGCTTGCATAATTGACCTTCAATCATCACATAAATCTAGTATTCAACTTAACTGATTATCTTACATCAAACTATCAAAATTTCAACTTGGTCAACTATGGTCAACTCATGGTTTGACCTAGTCAAAATTGGTCTCTAGGACCTCCAAACGATGCAGAATGCATTCTTGAACGTGTTTAACCACTTCTTAAATCAATTGACATGCTTCTGAACTATTCAACACTGACTTTTCTTGTCAGATTTCAATTTTTATCCCAAAGGGGGCATGGTATTGCACATCATTCAAAGTCTATAATCTAAATTTGAAATCAAATCTTTCCTCAGTAATCAAGACAATAACCACGTCTAGTTGCTGATTCATCAAAAAGACCTCATCGCTTGGGGCAAATCAATCATCGCTTGGGGCATATCAGATTCATTGAGATCCATATCAATCTGGTATTCTCTTAATCTTGTAAACTATATCAATTTTTTGTAACCATCAGTGCATTAGTGTTATTTCCTTGGTTCTTCGTAACTGAAGGGTTCAGATGTGATACCAATGTGATCCTTATCGACAATCGGGTCTGGAATCGGTCACTCACTTCTTCGCAATCATAAGGTTCAGAATTAGGCATTTTAACACTTCTTCACAATCATCGGTTCATTATTGTTATAGTTAACATTATCTTTGGTCATTCAGGACCTATTATCTTCATATCAATTTCAATCAAGTTTCTGTTTCATATCAATTTTAATTTCAAACATCAGTTTCAACATCATACATAGACTGTCTTTGAACCACTGCGCTTCCCACAGTAATTCAAAGAGGGGCAAAATATAATACCCCAAAAATGGGCTATAAGTTCATTAATCTCCTATATCGACACATCGAACAAAATTGACATCAAAGTCCTAACCTAAGGCACATTGACACATTATCGAATCTTAATTGATTATCCTAAATTTTGCATCGGGAAATATTCCTTATTCCTATTTATCCTAATTATCTTTAATTTAATGATTATTTGGTGATAAATCCTATTTATCCTAAAGTTTGATTAATTGAATATTCTGAATATTTAATTAATTAAATTTAATACTACCACTTAATTATTTAATTAAATTTAATTATATTTATTCCTAATTATTTTATTTAAATTTTGACAATAAATCAAATATCCTATGACTAATTGATTAAATTCTTATTTAATTAATTAATGTCAATTATCAAATTTAATAATATAGTTTTTGAATAAAAGTTTGATTTAATAATTGATTCACCCATAAATCAATTGTTTTATTTTTTTTAAAATCAGTTAAGTTGAGGATAAATCACTTTATTTATTTAATTAATTCATAAATAATTATGCACATCCAAAAAATAGTTAAACTTTAAATCAAAAAATCAATTCAAGTTGTTTTAAAAATAAACTCAACTCTCTTTTGAGTTGAAGCTGATCTCAACTTCTGATTTAAATAAAAAAGATGATTTGCATGATTTTGTGAGTTAATCTATCTCTAAATTCTTGATAAACTCAAAAATCAACTTGAGTTTATCAAGAGTGATTTATGGCTTTTTCCATGCACCTCCAAAGTCCTGGATTTCTATAAATTAAGGCCTCGGCTCTTCATTTTGAATCCATCCACGAATTGTATCCTCATGTTGGCGAATTGGTGATCAAAGAATCCATCTTTGCGAATCCAAGCTGTTGTGAGATTTTCATTGTTTTAAGCATTCATCTCATATATCATATCATTGTTAGATTAATTGCATGTCATATCAGTTTCTCATATAAAGTAGATTCATATCAGTTTATCTCACCTTATTGCATAGAAAATCCAAAAAAATAGATTAATTTGCATTCATCTCATATCTAGATTCTGCATTCAAATCCTTTGTTTAGGTGTCATTAAGGTCACTGATCTCGGTCCAATCTGAGAATAACATACTCGCACCTACTAGAAGGCAGTAAATTGCCTGGTTAGATTAGTTTCCATTTCACTACACGATTTTGATTTTAACTAACCTCTAATGTTTTACTGAAGTGTTGTGTCTACAGCTAAGTACAAATTTCACACACACACATCGCAGATAAATAATGAATCCATCTTATTTTCCCAAAAGTGATCTATTTTTCTTGATTTGTCATCTAGTTGATGATTTTGAATCACATTTCATCTTGTGTCAAAACAAACTCGATCCATCATCTCAAATGGCTAAGTGTTGTGAATTCATGTCCACCATCTTTTGGGCATCTACCCATACCTCTCGGGCATAATATCCTTCATTTACATCCAATCAATCTTTTCATCAATGATTCAAACCAATCTTGACAAGGTTGTGTCACTTGATCCTTCCTAAATCAGATTATCTGTCAGTTGTCTTATCTTTCTCTAAAGACTCACCTAAGGTTAATGGTGGAAACTAGAGCATCCTCACATAGAAAATCAAGAGAAGAACCAAAGACATCACCTTCATCTTCTCTTATTGCTCAAAAATTTCATCAACTGTACGATACCAATCTTTACGAAGAAGACACCCTTGGCAATTTGCATTTAAAAGGTCACACAACCCCTTGTGAATCAACACAAGATCGCAATCAAAATACTGCCATGTATCAAAGAGCATCTAGCCATGGATCACAAGGTCACAACTGTGAGGAAGAAGGGAATCAATAACCCACACCTTCTGAAATTGCATAATACCAAGATGATGATCTCTTTAAGAAAATGATGAAACACTTCTTACAAGAAGACAAAGAGACATACTTCATCGAATTGGCACAACAAGGAGCCAAACTTCCTCACAATTTCAATGTTGATGATATTGTCACACCAGAGGAAGAGACCCCTATCATAGCTATGATGAAACAAATGCATGCTATGCAAGTCAAACTTAACCAGCTGGAAAAAGAGAAGGAACCCAAGGAATTCTTTATGGATGCACTATGTCCATTTTCATTTGATCGAAGCTTTTACATGCCACCATTCCCGAAAGGGGTGGAACTACCCAAATATGACAAATACGATGGAAATTTTGATCCTCAAGATCATGTCAGAGAGTTTTTAAATCTATCCATAGAGTTCATGCGTGAACCAACATGCTTAATGCATCTCTTCCCATGATCTTTGGGAGGAGTAGCCATCAAGTGGTTCTCAAAAATACCTCCAACCATCAAAACTTTTTAGGAGTTAATCAAGCTGTTCTATCAACAATACTCCTACAACATCAACCATCCAGTCACCATAATCAAAATCTATAATCTGAAGCAGAGAACATGAGAACCATTCCTGACTTTCCTCAAACATTGGAGGAAGAAGTTCTCACAATATCCGCAACAAATCCTGGAAAAAGAGAAACTAGAAATCTTCATCAACAATATGATTCTGAAGATTAACTATCATCTGTAGATGCAAAATCATACTTTATTTGATAAAATGGTAGATAGTGCCATGAAAATAGAGGACGTACTTGTTCGCAAGGGAGACATATCACTTCATAAAGAAAACAAGTATGATTCAGGTTCTAGTTCCAACACTAAAGACAAAGCCAAATTCTAGAACAAGAACAAAAATGTTGTCACAGATGGTGTTTTTGATCACATCAGTGCTCCACCCAAAGCACCAACATTTAACCTCACTATTGGTTCTCAAGATATAAAAGCCTCAGAAAAGAAAACAAATGAGCTTTCTAAGAAGCTGAATGAGTACAAATCTTGGGTTACAAAACCAAAACATGAGTTCAATCCTTTGGGTGAGTCCCTGGAATCGGCCATGAGAACCTTATTGATGAATAACATCACCATGTTACTTGAGATCAAACCATATGACCCAGAAGTTAAACCTAGATAGTGGAAGGAGACTGATTTCTATGATTTCCATCAAAACAAGGTTCATAAAACCAACAACTACATACATCTAAAACATCTTATTCAAGACAAAATTAACACTGGAGAAATTTTGATTGACAACCATAAGTCCAATAATGATCATACAATATTCACAAAACCTTTTCTGAAACACACTCAAGGAGATTCATCTTCTAAACCAAACATGGGTGCTAAGGTCAATTACACTTACTTCAACAACAATGATGTCATCAACATGGTAGAACTATGTGCATCTCAACACTGTAATGTCATCATCATTGTTAGAAAGGACAAAGACAATAGATCAGCTAATGCAGTCACTCGATCTCAAGCTCAGGAAAATCTTCTAGGACTGAACTCAGGTTCATCAAACACCCCAAAAGTGTCATTCCACCTTGCATCTACTTCTAAACAAAGGGATACACCTAAATCTTCAAATCCTAAAGAGTCCAAAACAACATCATACAACATCATCCAGTAACTCCAACACATGAATGCAAAGATATCTATATTTGAGCTGATTTGAATCTCTCCTACTCATCAAGCCATCCTAGACAAAGCTCTGATCAATTCAAATGTTCTAGAAAATATTGATCTTGATTGATTTCAGACCATGGTGGGTCATTTGACTTCTCCTCAATACATTTACTTTTTAGAGGAAGATGAAAAATCACTGAGTCATCTGCATAACCAGCCCTTGCATATTGAAGTCCTAATTGAAAATCGTCATGTCAAGCATGTTTTGATAGATGGGGGAGCTGGTCTAAACATTTATTCTTATAAATTGGTTATGCAACTGGGATTGTTAGAAGATGTTATTGATCCTAAAAAGAAAATAACCATAAAAGCATATGACAAGCAAGAAAAATCCTCAAAAGGAGTCATTGTGCTACCTATCAGAATGAGACATGTCATCAGAGATATCACTTGTCAAGTGCTAGACCTCCCCCTGGCCTATAATATCCTTTTAGGAAGGCCCTAGATTCATGAAATGTAAGCTATTCCATCAATTTACCACCAATGTGTAAAATTTCCTTATGATGGAGTAAAGGTCACTATACCCATAGACATGTCAGCATCTTGCAATGCTTTGAAGGAAAGTGCAAACAAGCTTGTCCCACATAATAGATAGTCTTCTCCTAAACAAATTGACATAGCATCTACATCTAAAATGGAAGACATAGAAAAAGATATAAAGAGCAAAGATAAAAGCATGGGAGGATACACTATGGAACCAATTCTATCTCTCACATCTCTCCCACTTTCACCTAAGTCTTATGGACAACCTTCAGAGAAAGTGAAACCTACAACTAAAGAACCCCAAGTTATCTTTAATGGGAGTTTCATCACAGAAAAAATATCCAAACAAGAATCTAATGAGGAAGAAGTTATGCTTGCCTGGCTATGAAAAGATGAATCTTAGTCACAGACAGTTCAAGCATGTGATTCTAAATCACTCAAGGTCCCTTCAAGATCATATGGACCAGGACACAAATTGATCTCCAAGATGGGATATACTAGAAAAGGACCTCTAGGAACAAGAGGCAAAGGTATCATCAAACCCATCGAACATTATGGATGAAAAAACAAGGATACAACATGCATAGGTTATCAGAAGAAACCTTTTCATCTTAGTGGTGATTCTTCTCATGTCATAGAATAGATAGAACTGGGGATGGATAATCAAGAAGAAAAGGAAGCACATCATAAATATAGTGATGATTCAGATACCACATATGTTTTTTTGTATGAACATATCCCTCATAATATATTAGACCTTCTCAAAGATGATCAGACACCTAAAGAGAGAATCAATGTGGTAGACACACAAGTACCTACCACTCTAAAAGAACAAAATGATCCAATAGAAAAAGAGACATCCCTCACTATAAGTGAACATTTGGGACACCCTAGTGATTCTAAGATAGATTCTCATGAGTATGAATTCCATTCAGACTCTGAAGGTAACCCTTCTTGGGGGATTCACCCCGATTTCACACATGTTCTTGACTTTCCCAAAGATCTTGATGAAGAATCTAATGACTATGAATGGGGAATTGTTCCAGAAGAAGATGAGTTTATAACATAAAAACATATAGATGTTATTCACCAATATGCACCTATGTCTGACGTGAGTCTAGAACTAAATGATGGACCTCGCAAAATTGATTCACTTATCATTAACGTAGGATCCAATGATGACATTGAGACACTTAACAAATTGAATATCTTAAGTAGTAATATCATCTTTGAATTCGAGAGTCAGATCATGACTAATGATGATAAAACTATATGTGTAAACACTATCAACCAATCCTTTCCTATGCTTACTATTTGGTATCTAGAGCTTATTGACCAAACATCCAATGATCCAAGCCAAGACATCCATACTTTTTGAATAGATTACACTCTCGCATGCTACCTAAATGCAGTAGAACCCATGATGACTTCCATCAGTGAACCTAGCATCAACATGACAGAGTTAGATATCAAATATCTCAATCATAAGAATAAAAGCAAAAAGAAAAAGAGTTCTGAGGGTGAAAACCACTATGTGGCAGTCGCAAAGCCAAAAATAGTAAAAACAAAAGACGTATCTGAAGGTGAAAACCTCTTTGAGGTACCTAAGGATGAGATATTTGATATTCTTCTAAGTAATTTATAGGACAGATCACCAATTTTGATAGAACCAACTTAGCCTATCAATCTGGGCACATAAAAGGAACCTCGGTTAATTCATGTAGCACAATCTATGTCAGAAGAAGAAAAATAGGCATTTGCAAAATTCTTAATGGAGAAAAAGATCAACTTTGCATGGAAATATTCAGATATGCCAGGATTGGATCCTAATATCACCATGCATCATCTTTCTATAGCTCCAGGGGTTAAATCAATCAAGAAAAAGTTGCGTAAAATGCATCCTCATGTTGTACTCCTTGTCAAAGCTGAGCTAAAGAAATTGCTAAATGTCAGATTTATCTGAGTCATAGACTATGTAGAATGGATCTCAAACATAGTTCCAGTATCAAAACTAGATAAATCTATTAGAGTATGCACAAATTTTAGAGATGTAAACAAAGCATGCCCTAAGAATGATTTTCCACTACCAAATATTGATATGATGCTAGATATGACTGCAAGATTTGAAATGTACTCTTTAATGGATGGTTTCTCTAGATACAATCAAATAAAGATAGCTCCAGAAGATCAAGAGAAGACAAATTTCACCTATGCATGGGGTACTTTCTACTAGAATGTAATGCCATTTGGTCTTAAGAACACTGGTGCCACTTATCAAAGAGCTATGACATCTATCTTTCATGATATGATGCATAAAAACATGGAGGACTATGTTGATGACACCTTGGCTAAATCAATGAAACAATCATTGATGAGGCAAAAGTTGGTCTATGTTTTATAATATTTTCTACTCTATTCCTAAAACATTCCTGAACATTTGTGTGACCTTCAAGTGTTTTAAGCTTGTATATACTCCATAAGTACAGTTATATCCTTAAACTTTTGGGTAGGAAATAGTATACACTTTGCCAATATTATATATACATAATGCAGTATTTCATATAGCTATTTTAATGTGTGTTTTAACATTTGGAAGAAATTGATTAGTTTGAATATATGAATGTGCATGCATATGCTACTAACCTGCCAAGAATGAAGGAGCAGCTAGAGAACAAATCGGTTACAACAATGAAGGAGTGGAGATGTTTTGGTCATGATCAGGAGATCCATCAAGACAATCGTGGAATAACCTGCAGAATCAAAGGAATGCATGAATGCTTTAGGGAATATAGGGGAAGCAGAATCATCCTAGATCTTCTTCATTGATTAATGTTCTATTAAGATGGTTGTTTAAACTTTATGATCTTTTGTTATTGATTGACGCATTCTCCTTCTTTTACGAATGAATCAGTCAAGTGTATATGAATGTTTTGAATGCAACTCTCTATATATAGGGAGATGTTCGATGGAAATCTATTTAGATAAGTAATGATGTTACTGTTATATTGAAGCAAGCTATTCTTCACGTCTATGTTCGGATTGTAGCCCATGTTTCTAAATATATGAAATGAAGGAATAATTTGAGTTATCTTTTGTGTTATTAGTTAGTCAAAACCAGCCAAGGAGGGCCCACTTGGGAGGTGGAGTAGATTAGAGTAGAGAGGAGTAGCTTAATTGTTTTTTAGTACTTAAGGTAGTATTCACTATTCATTCATGCAATATTATAATTGTGTTAGTTCTTGCAGCATATGTAGAGAGAGTCATAGTTCATGCATTATAATGGCAGAATGAGATGGAGTTAGATTTATGGTTGATTATAATACTTCATTTCTTCAGTTGTGTGTTTTACCTTTCCTACAACAATAGTTTGGTTCTTTAAATGCATTTTCCTTTCATGCAATAGTTTAAGTAAGATGACTCTATGTAAAACTTAGTGCACAAATTGTGCTGTCCCATTTCAAGTATATGTCCCTAGGTTGACATTCTAAATTCACTTTGTGACAGGAAAAATAATACCTAGTTTGAATATATCATTCCTAGGGAAGGCGTTGGCATAATTGTTATTACCTATTATGAGGCTATTCATTTTTGGCTTTGTTGTTAGGGATGGTGTCAAGCTAAGAATCCCATTGAGTCATTCTTGATAGTTTCTTGTTTTCTAGGAGTAGTTTGTAAAATTTGAAATTGCTTCACAAGTTCATCAAATCACTTGTATGCATCGAAGGGGAAGAAGAGATGCTAATGGCAGATTTCTTCCAAGAGAACCACCAAATTTGAATGAAGAATATGTAGAAACTGAATTACCTTTTTTTGATGTGAGTCCATAATTTTTGCCATCCACTTCATTAGTAGAGGACCCATTTGATCCATTTGACCTTCGGCCTTTTGTTGAAATCTTGGCCAGTTTTCTTGCACACACCACTTTGAGTGCACCAAATGCTAATAGTACACCACTGAGTGTAAATATTCCACAACAAAAAATTCAAGTGCAAGTACCAACAGTAATGGCTTAGCCTACATTTCCATTTCCACTTCCGAGCCTTATCAACAATGCTAATCTTAAAAACATCCCCACTGCTGCATTACCAAAGTTTTATGGCTTGATAACTAAAGACTCTGATACTTTCTTATTTGAGTTTGAAATTATTTACCGAAGCTTTGACTATAACATAGATAGTCATAAACTCAAATTGTTTCCATCTACATTAAAGGAGTCAACATTAAGATGGTTTATGGGACTAGGAGCAAATACAACAACTAATTGGGATGGGATGAGAGATTTATTTCTATAGAAATATAAATAATACTACAAAGGAGGTGATTTGAGAGGACATCATATCTTCTGCATGTCCCAAAAAGAAGATGAAACTCTGGAAGACTACATCTCACGTTTTTGATACAATTTGCAGAAGAATCCTCAACATGCATTATATGAGGATTAACAAAAACTCATCTTTTTGAGAGGAGTGAATGATAACTGTCTAGAAGTATTGGACCTTATGGCTGGAGGAGATGTATCCTAGTCTTCATCAGATGATCTCAAGAATTTTTTTTTGAACTATTCAAGATCAGTAGTAAAGAAGGGTAGAGGATTTCATCCAACACTTGCAAAAGGAAGTAGCTCTGGCATATCAAAGATGGAAATCTCAAACTTGCTATCAGATTTCAAGTAGGACATAATCATTGATGTTGCAACCCACCTGGATATAATGCAAGCCAAAAAGAAGCATGAAGAAGTTGAGTTGAAGTTAGCAGAATACTGCCCACATTGTAGACAAAACAAGAAAGACTACATATGTAAGTTGGTAGCAAATTTAGAGACACATCATGTTCCAACCAAATTTAGGTAGATTGAAGGGGAGGATGAATAAGTCTTCTTTGTTTCTCAACGTTGCCCATGGGCTCCATGAAAAGGTATGCCTCAATACCCACTACAATTTTTCAATAATTATAATAGTAAATGGCAGGCCCAAAATTCCCAATACCCTTCACAGTTTTTCTAGCCTATGTGGAATAATGCATGGCAAAATACCCAGCCGAACCAATGGTATTGCTCCCAACAACCCCAATGGCCATAATCACAACCTCAAAATCAATGGTAACCACCATAAGGAAATTGGTAGCCATATAACCAATAGAGGGGACCTCAGCAATGGCCTGATCAGAATCCTGGCTATCAACAATTACCACCTCCCATACTACAACCAACACTTATGCCACCTCCTATAGCCACAAATTCTCCTCCATGGCCAACACAATTGCCGGCTTAGCCACAACCAAATCCAAATAATAAGAAACAACATCCAGTCTACACTACTGAAGCCCATCAATACCCTACTTATGTATTGGACATCACTGATATCCACCTGATATCTAGTACTACTCTGCCAACACTAGAACTACATGTTATAACTAAAGTACCAGATACTCCTGCAACATCAACACAACAATAGGACATTACCTTGCCAAATCCAATCCTAGCAACTAAGATGCCCAACCAGGATGATCCTAAAAGTCAAAACAGACCTCCATTCCCTTAGAGGCTTAAAATGGATAAACCTACACTTCAAGATGAAGCACCACTTAACATCCTAGACTAGTTAAAGAACATGCACATCCAAATTCCACTATTTCAGGCTATCAAAGATGTTACACTTTATGAAAAAGCCATCAAAGAATCATGCCTTAAGAAACCCGGAAGGAAGAAAAAGGATCCCCAAATAGTGCATGTAATAGGTCAATTGGATGATATAATGTTGGGAAAAATTGTGGTTCCTAAGTACTCTGATCCACGAAGTCAAGTTGTAGACATAATAATTAATGGCTAGTCAGTAAAGAATGCCCTGATAGACCTAGGTGCTTCTATAAATGTCATGACCAAGGACACTATGAATAGGTTGAGTACAGAGGGAATAAGGACAACTCCAATAGTTTTATAACTTGCAGATAGTTCTATAGTTACTCCAGATGGTATGATTGAAGATATAGTAGTCACCTTGGATTCTTGGGAATACCCTACTGATTTTATGATCCTGTCACCTAAAGTAACCCTTATTGGTTATCTAGTAATCCTTGGAAGGCCTTGGTTAGAAACAACAGATGCTAATATCAGCTATAGATCAGGAAATATGACCATCTCTGATGGCCAAATTGTTAAGAAATTAGCACTGTATCCTCCAACACAACCACATGTAGATCTAAAAAATCCTATATGGCCAAACTTGGGGGATGAGGAAGAAGAAATAAATTTTGTTGCTCAGATAATGATGCTACATAGACAATCTTTCTTGAAATTACAAGAGGATGATGATATACTCAAAAGTATCCTCACAAATGATTGTGTTACAACAAGAGATATTTCTCAAAGCTGAATTTTGCAAATGACTACTTATAAAAAATGTGTCTTGCCAATGTATCATCTTAAAATGGAAGCACTTCCATCTTGATAGGTTTAGCACCCTCTTTTAGTGCATTTATCATGATATAATTGCATTTAGGATGCATTCTGCACTTGATTCCTTTATTCTAGGTGAAATTAGGGTTAGGATCCTAAGGATTATCCTTAATTTCCCTCTTCTATGGCTCTATTTTCTAGGTAGGACTTAGAAATAGGTCCTCCTGGCCTTCATCATATTCATCATAGGATTTTGTGCCACTCCCTGGCACTCTACCCTATTTTGACATCATTTCTAGGTCTTTGGGCATCCTTGGGACCTCCTATTTCTCATTATGACTAGATCTAGACTCCTGGGTCAAGGACAAGGTCATCCTTGACCTAGGTCAAGACTAGGTCATCCTTGACCTAGGTTAGAGATGAGGTAGTCCTTGAACTCCTTCGAGATTTGATCCCCCTTTTCAAATTTGGTCCTGGAGGGCCAAGAAATTAATGTCGAGCTTTCAGATCCAAGTGCGGAAGGGTTTTAATTTGAAATTCATTTAATTATTTTCCCTCCTTAGTTGGTTATTGTGATTGGACCATAATTCAAGGTGAAATTTGAATTATGGGTCCTCACATTGCTCTAGGAGCCTCACCTTGAAACCTCTATATAAAGACTCTCATTTGCCCTCATTTTTACAAGCATGACAACAAGACCAAGAAATTTCATAATCAAGCTATCAAGTGAAAGGATAATTGATTCAAGCAAGCAAGTGATGAAGATGCAAGATTGCAAGAGGATGATATAGAAGATCAAGCCATTGTTGATATCAAGAGTTTTTGTTGAGCACACCATTGTGAACATCTATTTGGAGCAAGAGAGATCCCTTCTTCCTTGATCCATTATTATCAATATTCAAGCATTCAAAGATATAATCATGGGGTAGAAATTATAGATTATGAGTTTGGTAGGAGTACTTTATCCTTGGGGGCTTGGTATGCTTTCTTATCTTATTAAAATCTATGCATTGCTTTCTCATACACATTCATGCTAGGGTTTCTATCTAGAGGATTAGATCTTGGCATTACACATTCAATACACACACACATTCTATTACAACTGGCTATTTGTGGAGGTGGAGATCACCAAAATGGGGGTTTGACTAAGGCAAAACCCTATAGCCACCCCAAAACACCATTTTTAGATATCTACAATTGTTGTTTTGAGAATTGAAGTGCAGATCTGAGTACCCTTTTCGGCGAACTTCTGAGATTTGCAAACAAAATTTTTGTCAGAGTTGTGAGGGGTAGGATCCTACCTCGAGGTAAGAAATTGCCCCGCTATCTGGGTCAGAGATGACCTGCTTCCAGATAGACAAAAGTTTTTTGGGTTTTCTCTGTTGTGGTTTTCTTGTCCCAGAGCTAGTTGCAGAATTTCCTGAGACTGTACATAGGCATCAGAAAATAGGTATTTTCCAGATTTATTCCATCATGAGGTATGTATCTTATCTTGTCTAATTTTCAAGCATTTCCATATTTACATTTTTTGAGTGTCATTTTTACACGAAGACAACAACTAGGAATTTACGTGAGCAAATTCCCCTCTTGGAAGACTGATGGAATCAATCTCAAGGTTCCTTCTGGATGGGTCCCAACTGCTTGGGTAGCTCAACAAAATAAAAATGTGAATTTGTTAACAAGGAGACCTTTGATAGTTCTTCTCTCAAGGGAAATTGTAAAACAAGCTTTAGGAAACCAAAATATCTCTCTTTTTTGATATGATTTTCAGATTTAGGAATGAAAGCAATGCTAACTTAATTAGTCTACTAAAAATAACTTGTGAGGAAGGTTAGAAGTTGTAGGGTAACAAGAGATTTGAATGAAATTTATGAAAAGAAACCTAATGGACATATGCTAGCATCACACCACCATGTGAATTAAATAACCAAGAAGATGAAGAAACCCACAAAATAGAGATCAGATCATGTCACAATCCTTAGCTAAATGGATGCAATCATAAATGGAATTGAACAAATGTAGATGTATGATAAGCCAAAACTCATCAAATCTCGAAGCCACCCCTGATGTGCACACACGTGAGACAAGTTGATATTCAAGCACCAAAGAATGATCTTCTCAGAAATTTATCACAACACAACAATGCAATACCAACAAACACCAAACTAATAGATCACATACTTAAAATCATTAAACAACCAATTGGTTCTTTGAAATAAAGAATGAGCAATTCACACATTCATAAATTTCACATAGATAGAAGATAAATCACACCATGAATGAAGCACCAACTATATATATTATATTAATGATTAAATCGACCTTCATTACATCATTTTATTATAATTTATAGAGCCATGCTCTTATTTTCATAGCTAGGGTTTGGCTACAACTAAAACTTGAAAGTAAATCTAAACTAGAGATTGCATTAAAGAAAATATTGCTAAAACTTAGCTAAACTATCCTAGCACAGAATTAAACCTCGTGCATTACAAAGCTTTGAATAAATTATGCATTAAATAACTTGAAAATGAGGTTGGAACTTATGCATGCACTTGATAATCTTCATGTTTCTACCCTTGATCTTTGGCTCTAGCTTCTCCATGTGGACCCAATTGGAAGAGATCCCAAAATCATGCACAAACGATCCCAAAAAAAGAAGCCCAGTTCACTCGAAAATGATCTCTGAGATAACTAGAGTTAACTTTCAGACGTGAGAAAAAATGCCCAAATCTTGATGGTTGGTTTGAAAAACTCAAACTCCAAAATTGACTAAGTACTAAGTCTTCCATCTCCAAAAATTTTTGGACTTCAGACTTGTCGGTGGCCGAAAAATCCCTAGGGCCAAAATGCTAAAAATCAGGCTCTGCAAAAATGGCTAAGTGTCAAAACTGCATTTTTTGTACACAAAATTTGACTGGACTTGGACTGGATGCTCATTGGTTGGGGGGCACTTCTGGATGTGCTTTCTTGAATCTATCCGCAATCTCTAGCACTTCATCAAAGTCATGCATCTTAATCCCTTGGAAGACTTCTTGCTGTCTATCCCAGAAGGCAATCAACTCTTCTAAAAAAGTCTTTATTTCTTCTTCTCGAGATAGCATTTTATGAATCTCCTCCTTTTGATAGAACATTTGTTGGAGGTCATCCTTAGTCTTCAATCCTTGGAATATTTCTAGATACTGGTTGATGATGACATTTACTGAGTACATGGTTTTCTCATCCTCTTTGTCATACAGATCTAGGTCTAGACCTTCAAAGAACTTCTGTAACTCTTCCACAAAGATCATGTTGTTGTCTCTTCTCTTATTTAACCTCTTGAGGACCTTTTCAAATATGGCCAATGCCGCCATTATCTCCTAGATCCACTACTCAAAACTATCTAACTCCAAGCCATCATATATTTTTACGAAGACTTGGAAGCAGTGCTTCCTTATCACTGTCAACTCATCCAATACCTTTTGCTAGTTTAGGATCATTTCCTCCACACCATTTTCCTCACTCATGATCTCAATCAAGTTATTCCTATTAGGATACCTCAAAGGGGTTGTAGAATCCTCCTAAGGGATAGACTGGAAAACTGTTCAAAATCCAGCTTCCAATCAGCACATGCCTATACAAAAGAATGTGGAACATATGTATTTATTTCCCCTTTCTTCTCCAAAATTGCCTGTAATGAGGCCTCGGGGTTATCAGGGTCAATGGGACCTGTTGTCTTCAAAATGAACCATTTCATGGCTTCATTATGCTCTACCAGTGCCTTTATCCTTTCTTCATCCTTATCCATGAAGCCAAGATCATGTTTCAATCGTAGAGTAGCCAAGGTTTTTCTACCTTCTCTGGTGGGCTCCCCCAAGTCTACCTCCTCCAACATGTAGTCATTAGGAGTAACCTCACTTGTACTGACATCCATTGTGGGAACAACCACCTGTGCCTTCCACCTACCTACTTGATCTTGTGTTACATAAGATAATGTCCTCACTAGGGTAATCGATGCTATTTGGTGGAAGGCTTGCCCTCGTGTAGCCATATCAACCTCATCATTTGTGTATACTCTGACCCTGGGCTATATTTCTTTTATGAACCAAGTGGGCTGTGAAAAGGAAGTTAAAGGCTAATACAAAGTAACCAGTGTGGAAGAAGTTACCAAGTACTCTATTCCTATTTCTTCACAACTCTCTTACTTTTTAGCTTCTTGTTCACCCATTTCCCGCTCTCCTTCATCTTGGGTTTGCTCTTCATCCTCAACCATCTACTGCTCATTAGCCATTTGTTCCTCTGTATCTATTTTTTGTTTCTCCCTATTAGTGTGTGGCTCTTCTTCAGCCTATGATTCTTCTTTATGAGTGGGCTCCTCTGATCCTATGTGCTCTTCTCCTACTTTCTACTCATTAGCTGCATGTGCGTCCTTCTCAGACTCTTTCAAGCTTTGAGGTGCTAACTCATCTTGATTAGGAGGTGAAGTGGGAGTGACAAAGGGAGTGGGTGAAGGCATTTGAGGTGGAGTTGGCAAGGGAACAGGGGATGATGAAGGTTGTTGGGGTAGTAGAGTGGTTTGTATTGGAGGGGGAAGCAGAGTGGTAGGTGGCATTTGATGCAGAAATGGAGGTGGAGTTGGATAGTTTTGAGGTGGAGGTGGATGTGGAATGGATGAGACTAAGGGGACCTATGTAGCTATATCTTCTTCGGAGGTGACCCTAATAGAAGAGTTTTTATTTGACTCTGCAGTCTCTTTGGAACCTCAGCCATCTCAACATCAACTTGTTCTTGAGGCTTTTGTTGGACATCGTCTCCCATGCCACTAAAAAGGATTGTGAACTAAGTGGGAACTTGCTGCTTAGACTCCATAAAGCCATGCAATCCTACAAAATCTGTGATGTCAAACTCATCATCACCAATGGCATCCAAATTTACTTGTTCTTCTTGAGTAGCCCCTCCAACATCCTTTGGATCAACCATTACTCTCCTCCTTTTGATTGACCCCATAGACCTTGTCCTTCTACTAAGAGGGATGTTATCCAACTCATCTTCATCTTCTTCCTATAGGGTATCCATCTGTGTAGGCATCAAGCCTTTCTTTCTCTTGTAGACATTTCCCTTGGTCACTCTAGTTGGCTTGGGTCCTATGATCTTGGACTTTGTTTTCTTGGCCATGTTTGGAGAATCATGGCTACTGGATGAAGGCACATCTAGTGACACAATGATCCCTATCATTCCGGTCTTGACCTTCTTGGAATGCATAGCCAGGCCATATGAGATGGGGAATTCATGCCTATATATGATTTTTGGCTTTAGAGGAGAAGCCTCTTTGAAATGTGGTTTCAATATCTTTTCTTTTCTTTAGAGGGCTGCTCTAGGAGTTGTTTCATTGGGACCAGTTTCATTGGGAAAGGATGGGCAATCCATGATTTGGTCACCTTGACCACATGTTGGGCTCTGAACTCAATGTCATCATTTTCATCCTGGTCTACCTCTGCATTCAGGATAGCCCTTGCATATACATTATCTATATTGTAAATAGAGTCCAATATGTGTTCGGAATCAACCTCCTTTTCCCATTGAAGGATTCTTAATGAAAGAGCTATCTATGCCAGCTCCAGACTCATCCAACAATAGTCATGGATCCTTACCTCATATTCATCCACATAGTTAGCCCAGTGATCTTCAATATGAGGCTCATGGACGTAGTGCCTTCCCATTATGTGGCTGAATGTACCAATGGGATCAAAATGAGGCCTTACCAAATTGTAGGTTGACAGTGGGAACTTATCCCATTCCCAGGTCAAAGACTTGCAGACCTTCATGTCTGGCACACAGTGGGGGCCGATAGAAATGGGAAAATCCTAGCAATGCTTCTTCTTGTGCTTGATGTGTTCATGTGCACCAGATAGCTGTCTCGCTATCTGTAGGAGAACTACCTTGTCAGAAGGGTATCTTGGTAACTTCTTCAGTGCCAGGGTGCTTCTCGCCACCTGAATGTAGGTGAAGATCTAGAACTGAATATAGAATGCCCCAAGGGCTTTTACTTTTGCTGTTGCTTCAATGGACAACCTCTTGGCATAATCTCCCTCAATGGAGCATATGATGGAAAATATGAAAGCATCGTTAACAATTCTAAAATCTACACTATTACATGTGTAAAAATCTTTCCTCACCAATTGAGGATGCAATGTGAATGGCCAAGTGTTTTGTTCTCCCATTGCCCCAACTTTGATCAATCCTAGATAAACTACCCTTGTGGCTAGCAGATACATGACATAAGATGTCATGTAGAAATGAGGATCTGTCTTTACCTAAACTAGTTGCTCATTAAAATTATCACTTAGAATGGAGGCCCAATTGAACCTCACTTGCCTTTCTTTTATCTTCTGGATGAGTAGGATCATCCATGGCTCTAATTGAGAAGACTTTACCAGCCCGTACACTCCACTGATCATTGTTATTGTAGCTTGGATGTCCTCTTGCATATATCCCCTTCTCATGTCAATCCTATCTAGTTTACCCTTTGGCATGGGCTGCATGAGGTACTCATTGTTCACTATGTTGTGGGCCCTTTGTACATCTTTATTAGAGAATTCTATCCCTTTGTTGATATGGAAATTGAAGAACTTATCCACCCCTTTGGGAAAATGAAAGACATATTTGATGTTATCTGGCCTCAAGTCCAAGACTACCTCGCCAACACTATTTTTTACCATGCGCTCATCGGGTACATAGTGGCTAGCCAATGTGTTGATCAAGTCTATTGATAGGATGGAGACTGGGTGAGCCGCTGTGTTCACCAGAGAATAGTGTACCAGGGAGGTGCAGTCTTTTGATCACCCCACTGGTTGAGCACATTTGGTCAAGTAGTCATTCCAACTTACATTATCGATGTCTATGTTTGTTATGCTTGCATGCAAGTTGGTCACCTTAGAAGGTGGATGGTACCCCTTAAATTGATACTTCATAGCTGGTGATGCTACTACCTTCTCGACCATATCTGGAAAGAGAAAAAGCCATGGATCAGTAACACGATAGAAAGAAAACTCAAAAAACCAAGTACATTGTCATAATTAATCTCAAAAGGGACCATAGAAGACATTTTCAGCCTTTCAAACTTTCGGGGGTATAAGACCTCTGAAAGGCCAAAAAGGCAAAAAAGAGGCTTGATGAAATTGCTTAGCAAAAAATCCTTTCGGTTTTGTTTTTGGTGAATCAAAGGTGCAAAACCTTCGTAGGCTGACAACTCTGAATCACTAAAGAGATGTCGATGGATCACTTGTGAAGAGTTTTGGTGAGGCGGGGAAGGCAAGTCTTCAGCATGCAAAAGGGCTGAAAGGCCGAAAATAATACTTGGTATTTGGGTGAAAGATGTTTACTTTCGACCTTTCAGAGGACAGGGTGTTTTGGTGTGTGCCAACACCAAAACACTGAAATATGTAGAGGACTTGGAAAGAAAAACAAGGTCTCTATGAGTTTCAAAAGTTTCAGACACCGAAGGTCTGAAACTAGGGCTTCACAGTTGGACTCAAAAATGAGTCCGACGGTGAGTTTGACAACTAACTCACCAAGGGAATGCAAGGTGACTACCTTGATGATCCTTGAGGCTGAAAAGGCTGACCAAAACAATCTAGACCTAAGGGAAGGGCCGAAAAGGTTGACAAAACTCAAACCCTAGCCTACAAGAAGTTGAAAAGGATGAAAACCCAAGAACCCTAATCTACGACCAAAAACAATAAAGAAATGAAAAGAAGAGAGGGGAGGAGACAACCAACCTCAAAAAAATGATGAACACAAAGATGACCAGCAAAGGCAGAAGATCAGAGCGAGAAAAAATAGCAAGCAACATGCAGAAAGGGTCAGAGATGAGAGAGCAAGCACAAAAGTGAGTTTTAAAAAAACCACCTTTTCCTTATATAGGAAAAACCAATTGATGACATCATCACCCCAATTGGTTGGGCTTTCGGCCTTTCCGGGGGTGTCAAACCTCTAAAAGGCCAAAAATCTAAAAGGTCGACCCCCTTTTGGGAAGTCAAACTTTTTAAACTTCGGACCTCTGACAAGTCTGTAAACCCACCACGACTGATGAAATGCCTAAGGCAACACGTCCCAACCCCTCTTGCTCTTTCGGCCTTTCACACTTTCAAATGTCCACTTTGGACATCTGAAAGTGCGAAAGTGCGACAAGGCTGAAAACCTAGAAAATAGACAACAAAACAAAACAAAACACAAATAGAGGACAATAAGAAAAACAAGCAAAAAAGTAGAAGGGGGCCCCCTTAGGCCAAAAGGCAAAAAGGGGAGCGTGCTTGTGGGACCACAACAATATTGCTTATTCAATTCCAACTCAAGCATACAAATGAATACTTATGAATGTTAGATGCATTGTTAAAGCTCCATTTTACCATTATTTGGCCAACAGATCTTGAAATTATACAATAATTGTTACCTTGTGAAATATCAACCAGCTCTGTGTTTGAAGCCTCCATGTTAGAACTAACCACTACTGTGAAACTCTCACCTAACCATAGCCTTCATGTTAACAATAAATTATCTCAGCAGTAATTAAAATTATTAACACAACTCTTATGCAAACATGAAAAGGCTTTTGCTTGGGAATATGGGGACATGAAAGGATTAAGTCCAAAACTATCCACTCATAGAATATACATCAATGAAGGGAGTCCACCTCTATGATGGCCACAAAGAAGGATCAACCCAGCCCTTAGAGAGATTGTGAAGATAGAACTACAGAAACTACTAAATGCTGGTTTCATATATCCAATCTCAGATAGTATGTGGATTTCACCTCTTGTGATAGTACCTAAGAAGGGGGGAAAGTGGAAAATATGTGTAGATTATAGAGAGCTTAATAATGGAACAAAAAGGGACCATTTTCCACTACCATTCATTGATCAAGTACTAGATACATTAGTAGAAAAAAAGTACTTCTCCTTTCTTGATGGCCACAATGGCTATAATCATATTATCATTAAACCTGAGGACCAAGAAAAGACAACATTCACATGTCCTTGGGGAACTTATGCCTACTCTATTCTGCCATTTGGGTTATGTAATGCTCTTGAAACCTTTCAAAGGGCAGTGATCAACATTTTTGCTGACATCTCACATGATTGCATGGAGATTTATATGGATGACTTCACTACATTCAGAGTCACATTTGAAGAAGCATTGAAGAATTTGGAGAAAGTTCTAATAAGGTGTAAAGAGCATAACTTGTCACTTAACATTGAGAAATGTTTTATGATGATGCAAGATGGAGTCATTTTGGGACATTTCATTTCAGAAGTCAGCATACAAGTGGATCCAGCAAAGATAGAGGTAATTCAAATATTGCCCACTCCTACTAAGCAAAAAGAGGTTAGATCATTTCTAGGACATGATGGATACTATAGACATTTTATTCAAAACTTCAGTCAAATAGAAAGTCCATTATACACTTTTCTTAAAAAAGAGGCTGAATTCATATGGATCCCAGCTTGTGAAGAGTCATTCCTATAGCTAAAGAACCTTCTTACAAAAGCACCAATATTAAAAGGCCCTGATTGGACTTTGCCATTTCACATACATACAGATGCATCTGATTATGCACTAGGAGCTATCTTAGGTCAGAAGTCTGGAAACCTTTAAAATGCTATTTACTACATTAGTAAAAGTCTACATGGCCCAGAGCTAAACTACACAGTAACAAAAAAAGAACTATTAGCAGTAGTATATGCTCTAAACAAGTTTAGGCACTATGTAACATGATACCCTATATTTTTTCATACTGACCATGCTGCAATAAAATATCTCATGAAGAAACCTGCCATTTCAGGTAGATTAGCTAGATGGCTACTTTTTTTATAGGAATTTGATCTCACAATAATAGATAAACTAGGAAGAGCCAATGTAGTAGCAAACTATTTGTCTAGATTACAACATGTAGACACAGATACTTTATTGATAGATAACACATTTCTAGATGAGCATCTATTTCACATTAGTATTAAAACTCCATCATATGCTGATGTAGAAAATTATCTTGTAGCCAACAAGATGCCTAGACACTTCTCTCCAAAGGACAAGAAGTTTGTAGTGGTAAAGGGTTTTCAATACTCCTAGATTGCTAATACATTATTCTATACAGGTCTAGACCAGGTAATGAGAAGATGTGTTCAAGAAGATGATACCTATGTTATTTTTCATGCATGCCATAATGAACCTTGTGGATGACACTTTGCAGTAAAAGGAACAACAATGAAAGTGCTAACAATAAGATACTATTGGCCAACACATCACAAAGATGCATCCAACTACACCAGAAAATGTGACAAATGTCAAAGGATGGGTAGGCCAACCAAATCAGATGAGATGCCACTCAACCCAAAAGTAGTTGTCACACCATTTGATAAATGGGGAATGGATTTCATAGGTCCCATAGACCCTCCATAAAATGGAAAATCATATATCTTGGTATACATGGATTATGTCACAAAGTGGGTAGAAGTGAAAGCAATGAAGCATGCACGTGACAACAAAGTGGCAACCTTCCTATATGAAGAAATATTTACTCGATATCGAGTACCAAGAGAGCTAGTGATTGATCAAGGGGCATAATTTACGTCAAATTTGATAATGGAAATCATGAATGAATATAGAATCAGACACATAAAGTCTAGTCCATACCACCCTCAAGCTAATGGTCAAGTGGAAGTCACTGGCAAGGAAATTGAAGCCATACTTACCAAAATAGTTCAACTCAACAGATGAGATTGGAGCAGCTAGTTAGAAGAAGTAGTATGGGCATACAGAATCACATGGAAAGCCACAACTAGGTTGACTCCATTTGAGCTACTCTATGGAAAGACAGTAATGCTGCCAATTGAGTTTGAACACAAAACATTGAGGACTACTTTGAAGCTGAATATGGACCTTCTTGTAGCTCAACCTGAATGATTATTGACTCTCAACTCCTTGGATGAAATGCACAAATCTACCCTTGAGTGCACAAAACTAGTACAAAAATAGAGGAAGAAATGGCAAGACAACCACATCAAGAGAAAACAATTCCAAGAAGGTGGCTGCGTGCTACTGTTTGATTCCAGATATCAGGAGACACAAGGCAAGTTGCAAACAAGATGGCTAGGGCCATATGAAATAACAAATATCTTTGCAAATGGAGTGGTTCAATTGACAAAAAATGATCCAGTGTATTTTAAGTTGCTGGTTAATGGATATAGAATCCATCTATACAAACAACCACAAACTAAGACATAATTCTTGTAGCAGTTCACAAATTATGGGCCAAAGGTAATACAAGTAATTCATCCCACAGTAGAAGGTGACAACCTTCTTCCTGTAACTTCACCCTAGCATACAAGAGTGCACGTCTATAATAAAACTTCATTTTCCATGAAGTCCAATTCCACATTCACTTTTCTACAATTCTCTTTCCAACTCACCTCATTTCTTTACCTTCCACCCATCCAAATTCCATGTTACCCACATTGCTCAATTTTCTTGTTTTCAATAAATCCACGTCAACATAAATTCATTCAGAAACAATCAATTTCAAGGTACAACTGATTCTCATCTTTCAAGCCCACATAGAAACATAATGACAGGTACATATATTCAATTTATTCAATTAATTTCCACTTTTAAAACATAGATTTCAGAAATTATATTTAGTACCGCGTGTCTATATATTATGGCATTACACCAGTTTTCTCTCTCCTACAAAGGAGGACAAGTGTGGACACTTGTCATTCTTTTGTTGGGGGGTGAAAAGTGTATTAATTTCCAAGTTGCTATATCCTGTAACTATCATTTCAAACTAGATTACACATCAGCCAAATCAATACTTATGTGATGTTTCATCAAGCCTTTGTACTTAATTGCCTAGATTATTCTCGATTTCCACCCTAGGTGACATAATTAAAATTGTGTGAGGCTTAATTTCACTTAAAAGAAATATAATTCCCTGTCGTCAAGTGTCATTATCATTTCTATTGCCCAATTTTCAAAATTGTACGACACAAAGATTGAAGGGAGATGAAGTAAAGTGAAGTTATGAGCTAAATAAAAGGGGTTTTTCAAAGGAATTCAGAATATTTGGGGTTTTAGAGAAAGAAGACATTGTGAAATTGTAGAATAAGGAAGGGCTTGAGAAAGAATTTGAGAAGGAATTTTCAAGAGAAAATCTAACATAATGGGTGGACAATTGATGAGACATGAACCTATTGTTCATACTATTTTATTGATAGATGTTGAAGCTATTCGTAGATTCCATGACTACAGATGGCTGGGATAGTTCTTGAAATTAATAGAGTTTGATGAGGAAGTGGCAATAGAGTTCATGAATTCATTTGAAAAGGGGGAAGCTACTATGTGGGGAGTGACTATGCTAGCAACAAAGGAAATAATTATAGAGGTGACAGGCTTACCTACAGTGGGAGAGCATTACCCAAATGAGCATGATGCCAGGTCTGCATGAGCCCAATTTACTTGACCTATCGAGCCTCCTTTGGAGAACAAGGCATCTTAAACCATGGAAATGCTATCATCTCTTCTACAACAACCCAAACATGAGCTATGCTACGAGTTCCTAGTGGAAGCACTGTCATTCCCTACCTATGATTGCCCAAAAACCCACATGATTTGCACTATTTTCGGTCATGATTCCTCCCGCTATAAAAAAATATACTCCTACCTTCGAGACCAAATCATTCTCGATACCTTTAACCACCATGAAAAATGTTACCTTATCTGAAATGCATCGCTATATGTCATGATTGGTAATGATATATACAAACAGAGTTTGGAAGGTACACTTCTTAGATGTTTAGACCGTGAAGAGTCACAATGCGCATTAGAGGAAGTCCATGAAGGTATTTATGGATCACATTCCAATGGTCTAACATTATCTCAAAAACTCATTAGAGAAGGGTACTATTGGCTAGATATGGAGAAAGAGGCCATGAAATATGCTAAGAATTCTCAAAAATGTCAGGTCCATGGTAATTTTATTCACGCGCCAGGAAGAGATTTGATTCCATTTACAACACAATGGCCTTTTCAACAATGGGAATTTGATCTCATAGGAGCTATATATCCATATTTATCAAATGGTCATGCCCATATAATTATTGCAATAAATTACTTCACAAAATGGGTTGAAGGAGTTCCATTGACATAGGAAACTGACAAATATATTTCAATGTTTATTTTGAACTACATAATTTGTCGATATGGCATTCCACACTCCATCATCACTGATAATGGAGGTCAATTCAAGAATAATGATCTAGAATCCCTATGTTCCAAATTCAAGATAATCCGACATTGGTCATCTATTTACTATCCACAAGGGAATGGACAAGCTGAAGCGTCCAACAAAAACTTACTGAAAATCTTGCACCACACAGTTAACAAATCAGGGTGAGATTGGCATCTAATGATAAATCCAGCTCTTTGGGCTTACAGAAAAAGTATCAGAATGCCCACTGGGGCTACTCCCTTTGCTTTAGTATATGGGGTTGAAGAGGTACTTCCTTAAGAGGTCAAAACCCCATCACTCAGAATCAGAATGCATGGTCTGGTAACCAATGATGATTATAGAGTGTATAGGTTACAAGAACTTGAACTACTAGATGAGCACAAATAAGCGATGTATGATCATCTCAGAGTATATCAGAAATGAATGTCTAGAGGTTACAACAAGAAAGTCAGACATAGAGAATTTCAGGTTGGCAATCTAGTCTTGAGAGAGAACACTAAGAATAAATCCCATCGAGAACGCAAGGGGAAGTTTGAACCCAACTGGCTGGGTCCCTTTGTTATCACTTCTACTTTTGGCTTAGGAGCCTATCAACTCTCAATGACCGAAGGATAACGGCTCTGAGAACCAATCAACGCTCTTCATTTGAAGAAATTCTATGCCTAAGACATTTAGTATGTGGAAAATGTCCTGAAAAAAGTATAAAAATTAGAAAAAGTCCTAAAAAAATGATCATCTTGGTGAAAACCTAGCAATAGGTGCCTTGGTGATTCAAAAAAAAAATCAAAGAAGGAAAAATACAAAAAAAAAATGAAAAGATGAAAAATACAAAAAAAAGAAGAAAAAGAAAAAGTGACAACAACCATGTCTGATTGTCGACTCATCAAAAGTCCTCGTCACTTGGGGCATATCGCTTGGGGAATATCAGATTCATCAAAATCCATATCAATCCAGTGTTCTCCTAATCTTGTAAACTATATCAACTCTTCGCAACCATCGGTTCAGTTGAGTTATTTCCTTGATTGTTTGTAACCGAAGGGTTCAGATTTGGCATCCTTTTGATTCCTTTGGACAATTAGGTCTGGAGTCAGGATAGTTGATTCCTTGTAATCATAGGTTCAGAATCAGGCGTTGTATCACTTCTTTGTAATCACAGGTTTATTGCTATTACCGTTAACATCATCTCGATTATTTGGTCAATCAGGACTTGAATCAACATCTTCAAATCTTTCAATTGATTTTTATCTCAGAATCAGTTAGTCAACCAGGATTAGTTTCTCCATCACATAACTGAGTCCTGATTTCATCAAACATATTTATCTTTGAACCACTACGCTTCACACAATAATTCAAAGAGGGGAAAAATGTAATACCCTAAAAATGGGCTTCAGTTCTATTGACCTCCTACATCAACTAATTGATCAAATTGACCCTAAAGTCCTAACCTAAGGTACATCTACACATCGAATTATCAAAACCCTAATCGATCCTATTTGAATTTTGCATCAGGGAATATTCCTAAATATTCCTAATCTATCTTAATTATCCCTGATTAAATATTATTTGGTGATAAATAATATTATTTGATTTATCCTAAGTGCGATTGATTAAATATGTTAAATATTTAATTAATTAAACTTCATTCAGCCAGTTAATTATTTTAATTAGATTTAATTGATATTATTCTTAATTAATATTGTTTAGTTGACAATAAAACAAAATTTCTAAAAATAACCGATTGAATATTTATTTAATTGATTAAAATCAAATTGTCAAATTTAATGATTTTAATTTTGGATAAAGTTTGATTTAATAATTGATTAACCCATAAATAAGTTATTTAATTGATTAAATCAATTAAGTTGAGATAAAACACATGGAAATTAAATAAATCAATAATTATCTATGCAAAAATCAGAAGATCAGTTAAACTCAAAATCAACTATTGAATTCATTTTGTTAACTTTCCAAACTCAACATGTGATTGTGAGTTGAAAAGAAGATTGGAGTGATCTCAACTTCCAATTACGAGTTAAAAAGCTGATTTGCATGATTTTACTAGATAACTATTTCCAATTTCTTGATAACTCACCAATCATTTCAAGTTGATCAAGTAGTGATTTTTGGCTTTCCACGAGTTCTCAAAACCCTGGATTTCTATATAAACAAGCCCTAGTCCTACAATTTGATACAATCTGCAATTTGAGAGCAACAACACTATACTGTCAAATTCTCGAGATTGTGTAATTTTTGGAGATCCATTGCTAATATTATTTCTTATTTTTTCATTCATAGCTAGTTTTCAATTAGTTTTCATCAAGTTCTTAGATCAATTTGATTTAGCTCCTATTGTTATTGCATAGAAAATCCAAAAATATAGATTAATCTTGCATCCATTTTCTAGCTTTTGCATTCAAATCCTTCGTTTAGGCGTTGCATTGTCATTGATCTCGGTCAAATTCTGAGAATACCATACTCATGTCTACTAGAAGGCAATAAATCATCTGGTTAATGATATATTTCTTTACTGCATATTTTCTTGTCATTACTCAATAATGTTTTACTAATGTGTTGTGTCTTCCCAACAGGTACAATTTTCATACACAATGTATTTGTTGCTGAAACATACAGTATTAATGGATATCCCTGAATAAGAGGCATGTGAATTGGTGGATTTTCCAAGTATTTATTAATGTGGTTGAAATTCTTTTCATATTCTTCACTCCATTTGTAAGTCACACCTTTATGCAATGTTTTAGTGAAAGGTTGTGACATATAAGCTAACTTAGAAATGGAGCATCTTATAGATTGTACTCTTCCTTGCAAAGTATGCATTGGAATAATATTCTTAGGAGGTTGCATCTACATGATTGCTTTGACCTTTTCTAGATCCACTTCTATACCCTTCTTAGAAACAATGTATCCTAGGAGTTTTCCTGAAATGACACCAAAGGCACATTTTTTGGGATTTAGTCAGAGACTAAATTTTTCCATTTTGTCCAGTATTGATAAGTAGCACTGACATTTTTTAGACCAAATGGCATTAAATTCCAACTGAAAGTACCCCATGCACAAGTGAAAGTTGTCTTCTCTTGATCCTTTGGGGCTATCTTTATTTGGTTATATCTAGAAAAGCCATCCATTAAGGAGTACATTTCAAATCCCGTAGTCATGTCCACTATCATATCGATGTTTGGTAATGGAAACTTATCCTTTGGGAATGCTTTATTTGCATCTATGAAATCTATGCATAATCGGATAGACTTATCTAGTTTTGATACCGGAATGATGTTTGATACCCATTTAGCATAGTCTATGACTTAGATGAATCCTTCCTTGAGTAATTTCTCTAGCTCATCTTTGACAAGAAGTGCAACATGAGGGTACATTTTTTGCAACTTCTGCTTGATTGGTTTAACTCTTGGAGCTATAGAGAGATGATGCATAATCAGATCGAGATCTAATCTTGGCATGTCAGAATACTTCCATGCAAAATTGATCTTTTTCTTCATTAAGAATATAGTAAATTCCTATTACTCCTCCTCTGATAGGGATTATGCAACATGAATCAACTGAGGTTATTCCACTATGCCTAAATTGATATATTGAGTTGGTTCTATCAAAACTGGTGATCTTTCTTATAAATGACTTAGAAGGACATCAAATATCTCATCTTTGGGTGCCTTAGAGAGGTTTTCACCATCATATACGTCTTTTATTTTTACTATTTTTGGCTCTGAGACTACCACATAGTGGTTTTCACCCTTAGAGCTCTTGTTCCTTTTGTTTTTATTTTTCTGACTAACATATTTGATATCCAACTCTATCATGCTGATGCTAGGTTCACTCATGGAAGTTTTCATAGGTTCAACTGCATTTAGGTAGCATGCCAAATCATAGTCCATTTGGAAAGTGTGGATATCTTGGCTTGGGTCTCTGGATGTTTGGTCAATAATTTTTTGATGTTTAATAGTAAGCTTAGGAAAAGACTATCTAAGAGTGTTTACACATATAGTATTATCATCATTGGTTTTGATCCAACTCTCAAATTCTAAGGTGATACTACTACTTAAGATGTTTAGTTCATTAAGAATCTCAATGTCATCATTGGATCTTGCATTAGTAATAAGTGAATCAGATCCACAAGGTCTATCATCTAGTTCTCGGATCATGTCAGTTGTAGGTGCCTATTGGTGAATAACATCGATATGTTTGTCTATTATGAGCTCCTCTTCTTCTAGTTCTGGAATGACCCCCCATTCACAGTCATTAGATTATTCATCAGGAACTCTGGGAAAGTCAAGAATATGTGTGAAATTAGGATGAATTCCCCAAGAAAAGTTCCCTTCAGATTCTGAATGGAATTCATATTCATGTGAATCTATCTGTATCACTAGAGTATCCCAAATGTTCAGCTATGGTGATGGGTATACCTTCTTCTTCTTCTTGTTTGTCTTCTATATCAGTCGGTTCTTGTGTTGTGATTGTTTCTTGTGTACCAGTTTATTCTTGTGCAGTAGTAGGTTCTTGTGTGTCTACCACATTGATTCTTTCCTGAGGTTTCTTGTCATCATTAAGAAGGTTTAGGATGTGCTGAGGTATACATTCATAAGGAAAAAAATCCATTTTCTCTTTATCATTAGTGTCTTCATGATATGATTCCTCCTCTTCTTGAGTATCTATTCCTGGTTCTATTTTCTCTATGACATAGGTCGAATTCCTACTAAGATGGAAATGTTTTCTTTGATAACCTATACCTCTTGTATCTTTTTTTGTCTTTCCAAATTGTTCAATGGGTTTTATGATACCCTTTCCTCTTGTTCCAAGAGGTCATGTTCTAGTGTATCCCATTTTGGAAATTAGCTTTTTCCCTGGTCGATAGGATTTTGGAGGAATCTTAAGTGATTTAGATTCATGATTCTGAACCACTTGTGATTGAGATTCATCATTTTATAACCAAGCTAGTATAGTCTCTTCTTCATCTATTTCTTGTTTGGATACCTTTTTTGTGATGAAACTGCCATCATAGATGACATGTGGTTCTTTAGTTGTAGGTTTCATTTTCTCTGAAGGTTGCCCATAAGATTTAGGTGAGAGTGGGAGAGATGTAAGAGATAGAAATGGTTCTATTGTATATTCTCCCATACATGTATCTATGATTTTGATCTCCATTTCTATGAATTTCAGTTTGGATGTGGAGGCCACATCACTCTATTTTGTAGAAGACTCTCTATTGTTTGGAACCAATTTTTCAGTGCTTTCTTTCAAAGCATTGCAAGATACTGACAGATCTGCGGGTATTGTTACCTCTACACCATCATATGGGAACTTGACACATTGATGGTATGTTGATGGAATTGCTTGCATTTCATGAATCAAGGGCCTTCTTAAAAGGATGTTATAGGCAAGTGGTAGGTCCAGTACTTGACAAGTGATGTTTTTGATTACAAGTCCTGTTCTAATAGGTAGAATGATGACTTCCTCTGAAGATCATTCTTGCTCATCATATGCTTTTATTGTTATTTTATTTTTTAAATCAATAACATTTTCTAATAACCCAAGTTGAGTAACTAGTTTATATGAAAAAATGTTTAGACCAGCTCCTCCATCTATCAAAATACAGTTGACACAATGGTTTTCAATCATGACCTCAATATGTAATGGTTGGTTATGTGGATGATTGAGTGAATTGTCATCTTCCTCTGAAAAGGATATGTATTGAGGAGATGTGATGCAGGAGCATCTCGGGTCCTTGGCAATCCTGTGTCACCAAAAACATATTTGAGTTAGTTTTTATTTCTTGGTTCCTGCTTTGACCGAGTTGGTTTGGTGTTTCTCAGTTTTCTTTGTTCACTGGTGTTGGTCGATTATCTCTTTGGCACTCGGTGAATTTCCCTGGCGCTCAGTGATGCTTATCTGGTGCTCTGTTTCCTTGCTTATCGAGTTGTTTGTTTTGGATTTCTTTTGAGGCCGACTCGTGCAGTTAATTTGGGTCATGGATTTAATGTTGGTATCCATCATTGGGAAGCATGTGGACCTAGATTTGGTCATTCCTTCTGTCGATTGTAGATCTGAAGGTTGATTTGGTTTGGTAGCCTCTTGTATAGATGTAGTTGTTTGGTTAGAATTTAGGGAGTTAGTTTGGATAGAAGATAGAAGATAGAAAAGTAGAGATTGTTGGAAAATCCTCACATGTTGGAGGACTTCTGTACTTGATTTTAATATCTAGCCAGAACTGGGAAGGCCTTACAACCTGACATGTATGAATCAATTTGAAGATAATATATGAAAGTTTCTGCATTCTCTCTCTCAATGTTGTGTGTTGTTGCTTCCGTGTGTTGTTGAGAAATGTGGATTTGGTTAGGGTGTGCCATTATTGGCCCCTCCTGTCCCCTCTTGCATCAGGTAATTAGAGTGAGGTGAGGTCTGGATCTATGTTTGTGAATCTAGATTTGAAGGTTCCTTCTTGTGAAGCCCTAGTGAATTGTTTTGGGGTAGCAGATTGCGATCTAACCTGCAATTGCAGAGGGTTTTCAAGATGGTTCATGGGAGGCAAGATGTGGATCCAGGATTGGTAGACATGTTGAGACAACTTGCTACTAGATTAGAAGCTATCAAAACAACCTAGAGAAGAGGAAGACATCTTGAAGATGTTAGTGATGATGAAATTGAGGTAGAACAAGGTGATGTAGAACCTACACCTATGATGGATCAAGGTGAGGAAAGATTATTGAAGGTTTTGACAAGTTTGAAGTCTACACCACACTTTAATCCTCCTGAGTCCGATGTAAAGTTGGATTCTGATGAATTGGTGGATTGGATCACTGAGATGGAAAAGTAATTTGAGTATCAAAATGTACCTAAGGAAAAGAAGGTGAAAATTGCAAGCACGAAGTTGAAAAGTCATGCATCCTTATGGTGGGAACATCTGCAGCTGGATAGGAAAAGGAAAGGCAAAGACAAAATCAAGGTATGGAGTAAAATGGTAAAGGAATATATGGAGGAATTCTATAGATTAGATATCAAATCTGGACATGATGAAGATGATGTGGAAAGAATTGCTAGATACCTGAATGGTTTGAGAATTTCTATCCAAGAAGAAATCAGTTTGGTCAAATTGGAGAACATTGAAGAGGCTTATCAATTTACATTGAAAGCTGAGGATAAATTGAATAAGAGACATGAGAAAAGACAAAGAGTTAGAGGTGGTAGATTCCCTAGAGGAAGAGGTAGATCCTATGGTGAAAATAGTAGATCTGAACTAGAAAAGACAACTCTGGATAAAGGAAAGACAGAGTGGAAAGGTGAAAGTTCATCTAGAGGTAGAGGCAGTAACTACCGAGGTGGTTATAATAGAGGTGGTTTCTGAGGAACTTGTTACAATTGTGGAGAAGAATGACATAGATCATTTGAGTGTACACATGCAAGTAAGAAGGCTGGTAGCAGTAGAAATGCTTTGGTGCAAGAAGAGTCACTAAATGAACCTGACAAGGAAACTAACTTGATGGTAAGAAGAGCACTTTGGAATGAAGGTAAAAAGGAAGATCTGGTAAGGAAAACTTTGTTCAAGACCAGATGTAGAGTTTCTAACAAAGTTTGGAAGGTAATCATTGACAGTGGTAGCTTGGAGAATCTGGCATCTGAGGAGATGGTCACAAAGTTGCAGTTGAAAAGGTTGGAACATCTGAAGCCCTATCAGATTTCATGGATCAAACATGAGCATACACTCTTGGTAAGTGAACAATGTTATGTGAATTTGAAGATTGGAAAGTACTATGATAAGGTGTTATGTGATATCATGCCTATGGATTGTTGTCATATTTTGTTGGGTAGACCTTGGCAATATGATAGACATGCTATATATGATGGGAGATTGCATAAGTATACTATTTGGGCTGATGGAAGAAGACAAATCTTGTTACTTTTGATGGAAGAATCTTTTAGTAATGTTTCCACATCTGTGAAAGTTTTCTTGATGGAAGGAAGAAAGTTTGTTAAGAATTTAAAGAGAAATGATGTATGCTTTGTTGTGATTCCTAACAAACCGAGTAAGAAAATAGAGGATAATGTCCCTAAGGAGATTGATAAGTTACTCACCGAGTATAGTGAAATTATTTCTGATAATGTACCTAAAGGTTTGCCACCAAAGAGAAGCATTGATCATTGCATGGATCTCATCCCTGGAGCTAGTTTACCGAATAAGGCACCTCATCAGTTGACACCTACCAAGAATCAGGAATTGAACCGATAGATTCAAGAATTATTGTAGAAAGGTTTGATCAGAGAAAGTTTGAGTCCTTGTGTAGTACTTATGGTATTGGCACTTAAGAAGAATGGAGAATGGTGAATGTGTACTGATTCCAGAGAAATCAACAAGATAACAGTGAAGTATAGGTTTCCTATACTGAGAATGGATGATATAATAGATAGTTTGACTGGAGAAAAGTATTTTACTAAAATTGATTTGAAAAGTGGGTATCATAAGATTAGAATCAAAGAAGGTGATGAATAGAAGACTGCTTTCAAGACAAAAGAAGGTTTGTATGAGTGGTTGGTTATGCATTTTGGTTTAACTAATGCACAAAGTACTTTTATGAGATTGATGAATGAAGTTTTGAAGAAATTCTTGGGTAAGTTTGTGATTGTATATCTTGATGATATTCTGATATTCATTAAGACTAGAGAAGAACATTTGTTTCATGTTAGACAAGTTTTGCAAAGATTGAAAGAAGAAAAGTTGCTGATAAATCTGAAAAAGTGTTCATTCATGAAAGAAGAGATTGTGTATTTGGGATTTGTGATTTCAGCTAATAGTTTGAAAATGGATCTTGAAAAGGTTGAAGCTATTTTGAATTGGTCTACACATAAGAGTGCTAGTGAGGTAAGATCATTTCATGGTTTGGCAAGTTTTTACCGAAAGTTCATTAGGAATTTTAGTTCAATTTGTAATGCTATGAATGAGACTATAAGAGGAGACAAAAGAGAATTCAAGTGGACACACAGAGCTAATAAAAGTTTTGAGGCTTTGAAGCAGAAGGTTGCTGAATTGCCTGTTTCGGCATTTCCTAATTTTAATAAGGTATTTCAAGTGGAATGTGATGCAAGTGGAAGTGTAATTGGAGCTGTGTTGAGTCAAGAAGGTAAACCTATTGCTTTCTTTAGTGAAAAGTTGAATGATGCAAAAAGGAAATATTCTATGTATGATCAATAATTCTATGCTATTGTTCAAGCACTGAAGAAATGGAGACATTATTTGATACCGAGTGAATTTGTGTTGTATACCGATCATAAAGCTTTATAGTATTTGGGTAGTCAGAATAAATTGAATCAGAGACATGAAATGGGTTGAGTATTTGCAAAGTTATACATTTGTGATAAAGCATAAGAGTGGAGTCACTAACCAAGTTGCTGATGCATTGAGTAGAAGAAGATATTTGATGACCGAGATGAAAATTGGAATTTTAGGCTTTGATGACATGAGAGATTCTTATGAATTTGATCTTGATTTTTATAAGCTGTGGAGAAAGTGTAGAGGACCTATTCAAGATCAACAGAGTACTAAATGGGATGAATATTTTATGCAAGGAGTCTATGTTGTTTAAAGGTATTTAGTTGTGTATACCGAGGGGAGCAATGAGAACTAATTTGATAAAAGAGAAACATAGTAGTGGTTTGGCTGGAAATTTTGGTGTTGACATGACAATGAATTTGATTAAGGAGAAATAATTTTGGCTGCTATTGTATAAAGATGTTTGGAAATTTGTGAAAAGTTGTGGAGTTTGTAAAGTTGCAATAGGAGTTAGTTAGAATACTGGATTGTATACACCGATTGCTGTACCTAAGCAACCTTGGATTGACATCAGTATGGATTTTGTTCTTGGCTTACCAAGAAAGTAAGAGGTAATGATTCTATATTTATGGTTGTGGATAGATTTTCTAAAATGGCACATTTTATACCTTGTAGAAAGACATCAGATGCAGTACATGTAGCAGATCTTTTCTTTAAGGAAATTGTCAAATTGCATGGATTACCGAGGAGTATTATCTTTGACCGAGATAGTAAATTTTTTGGATACTTTTGGAAGACTCTTTGGAAAAAGTTGGGCACTAAGTTGAAATATAGTTCTACATTTCACCCACAAATCGATGGATAGACATAAGTTGTGAATAGAAGCTTGGGTAATCTTTTGAGATGTTTAGTTGGAGACACACCGAGTAATTGGGATTCTATGTTGGCACAAGCAGAGTTTGCATACAATAATTCAGTGAATCGATGTCCTAGAAAAACACCTTTTGAGATTGTAAATGGCATACAACCAAGAGGTATATCAAATTTGAGAGACATTACTGATGAAAGAAAGAGAAGTGCTGAAGGAGTAAAATTTGCTGAGTACATGAAGACATTGCACGAAGATGTGAAGCTTAAACTAGAAAAGAGTAATAAAAAATACAAAGATAGAGCTGATAGATCAAGAAGAGATAAGACTTTTGATGTTGGTGTTGAAGTAATGGTTCATTTGAGGAGAGGTAGATTTCTTGTTGGAACATATGGGAAGATGAAGATGAAGAAGTTTGGACCTTGCAAGACTTTGAGAAAATTTGAAAGTGGAAATGCATATGAGGTTGAGTTACCTGATGACATGGATATATCACCTATATTCAACATTACTGATTTGTATGAGTTTCATGAACCTAAAGAAGACATAGCAGTACTGATAGATTATCCTAAGAAGCATAATGAAGAAGTTGAATAGATTTTGGAGCAAAGAATTGGCAGACGTACAAGAGGAAAATAGTATATGGAATATCTGGTAAAGTGGAAGAATAGACCAATTGAAGACAGTTGTTGGATTTCATAGTCTAAGTTGGATGCAGCTCATATCATACCTATTTCATGATTCAGAGAATCATTTCAAATAACCCCAAGTGTCTAATGCAGGATTATCTTAGGTCCTTGGCAATCTTGTGTGACCAAAAACATATTTGAGTTTGTTTGTGTTGCTCAGTTCTTGCTTTGACTGAGTTGGTTTAGTGTTGCTTGGTTTCCTTTGTTCACCGGTGTTGGTTAGTTATCTCTATGGTGCTCGGTGAATTTCCCTAGCACTCAGTGATGCTTGTCTAGCACTTGGTTTCCTTGCTTACCAAGTTGTTTGTTTTGGATTTCTTTTGAGGCCGACTCATGCAGTTAATTTGGGTCACAAATTTAATGTAGGTACCCATCATTGGGAATCATGTGGACCTAGATATAGTCATTCCTTTTGTTGATTGTGGATCTAAAGGCTAACTTGGCTTAGTAGCCTCTTGTATAAATGTAGTTGTTTGGTTAGAATTTAGGGAGTCAATTTGGATAGAAGATAGAAAATAGAAAAGTAGAGATTGTTGGCAGATCCTCACATGTTGGAGGACTTCTGTACTTCATTATAATATCTAGTCAGAATTGGGAAGGTTTTACAGCCTGGCATGTATGAATCAATTTGAAGATAATATGTGAAAGTTTTTGCATTCTCTCTCTCATTGTTGTGTGTTGTTGCTTTCATGTCTTGTTGAGAAAGGTGGATCTAGTTAGGGTGTGCCATTGTTGGCCCTTCCTGTCCCCTCTTGCATCAAGATGTTAAATGACTCACCATTGTTTGAAATCGGTCAAGGTCAAGATCTTCTGGAACATCATAATTGATGAGAGCTTTGTCTAGAACTACTTGGCAAGTAGGAGAAATCTGAAGAAACTTGAATATGGAGATCTTCGCATTAGTATGTTGAAGTTGTTGGATAATGCTGTATCCTAAAGATGTTGTTTTAGACTCTTTAGAATTGAAAGATTTAGATGCAGTCCTTTGTTTAGTTGCTGATGTAAGGTTGAGTGGTACTTTTGGGGTATTTGATGAACCCAAGTTTAGTCCTAGAAGAGTTACCTGAGCTTGAGATCTAGTGGCTACATTGGCCGATCCATTGTCTTTGTCTTTCTTGACTATGGTAATGAAAGCAAAATGCTGATATGTGCATGGCTCTACCATGTTGATTGCTTCATTGTTATCGGATTATGTGTAATTGAACTTAGCACCCATATTTGGTTTGGAAGAAGATGATTCTCCCTGAGTATGTTTCAGAAGAGGTTATGTGAATGCCGTATGATCATTATTGGATTTATGGTTGTCAATAAAAATGTCTCCAACATCAATTTTATCTTGAATAAGATGTTTCAGGTGCATGCAATTATTGGTTTTATGACCCTTGTTTCACTGAAAATTACATAAATTGGTCTCCTTTCACCACTTAGGTTTGAATTTTGGGTCATAAGGTTTCAACTCAGGTAGTGTGATGATCTTATTTGCCAATAAATTTTTCATGTTAGATTCTAAGGACTCACCCAAAGGAGTGAACTCACGCTTTTGTTTTGTAACCCATGGTTTATATTCATTTGAATTTTTAGAGGGCTTGGTTGTCTACTTTTCTAAGGCTTTTATGGCTTGAGTGCCAATCATGAGGTTGAATGATGGTGCTTTGGGTGGAGCACTGATGTGATCAACAACACCATCTGTTACAACATTTTTTTTCTTGTTCCAAAATTTGACTTTATCTTTGTTGTGTGAGTCGGAACTTAAATCATACTTTTTTCTTTGTAAAGCATGATATCTCTCTTGAGAACAAGTACATCCTCTATTTTTATGGAACTATATACCATTTTGTCAAATGAAGTTTGACCTTGCATCTAAAGGTGATAATTTATTTCCAGAATTAGATTATTGATAAAGATTTCCATTTTCTCATTTTCTGGAATTTGTCGAGGGTATAGCGAGGACTTTTTCCTCCAATGTTTGAGAAAAGTTAGGAATGGTTCTCATGTTTTCTATCTTAAGTTACATATGTCTATCATCTTGACAAGATGACAAGATGTTGAATGTTGTAGGAGTATTGGTGATAGAATAATTTGATCAACTCCTCAAAAGTCTTGATTGTTGGTGGTATCTTGGAGAACCAATTAATGGCTGCCCCTTCCAAAGATCTTAGGAAGAGATGCATTAGGTAGGTTGGTTCATGGATAAAATCCATTGATAGGGTGAAAAACTCCCTAACATGATCTTGCGGATCTGAATTACCATCATACTTGTCATATTTTGGTAGCTCCACCCCTTGAGGGAGTGGTGGCATATATAATTTTTGATTGAATGCAAATGGACATAAGACATCCATTGAGAATTATTTGGGTTCTTTCTCCTTTTCCATTTTGTTAATTTTGACTTGCATAGCATGAATTTGTCACATCATGGTGGTGATAGGGTTTATTCCTCTTGTGCTATGATTTTTTCAACATTAAAATCATGAGGAAGTTTAGCCCCTTGTTGAGATAGTTCTAGGAAGTATGTTTCCTTATCCTCTTGGAGGAAGTGTATCATGAGCCTTTTAAAAAGATCATCATTTATACAGTGTGCAATTTTTGAAGGTGTGGGCTCTCAAACCTTTCCTTCATCATAGTCATGGTCTTGTGAACCATGACTAGGTGCTCTTTGAGACAACAATGTGCTGATTGTTATCTTGAGTTGATTTAGGAGGAGGTGTTTTACCTCTCTTGAGGCGTAGATTGCCTAACTCATTTTCCTCATAAAGATCATGATCCTATATTTGATTAAGTAGTGGATCTTCTCCTTGTTTTATGTGTAGGAAAGCTCTAGTTTCCACCATTAACTTTTAGATGAATCTTGGAGTAAGATAAGACAACTAAAATGACAATATGATCTAAAAAGGACCAAGTGACGTAACCTTGTCAAGATGAGCTTGGATTACTGATGAAAAGATGAACCTGACGTACGCAAAGGATATATTATCTAACATGTATGGGAAGATGCCCAAAGAATTGTGGATACTAATACATGAAACTTAGTCTTTGAGAGATGATGACAAATTGAAGTTGTTTTGACAAGGTTTTTGACACAAGGTGAATACATGTTCTAGATTGACCACCAAGATGACAAGTCAAGCAATATAGACCACCTTAGGAAAATGAAATAGGCTTATTGTTCTTCCTGCTTTGTACCTAACATAGTGAATTTATTTGACATATTTTTGATCAAAATAGAGGGGTGACTGACTTTCCTATTATAATCATGAGTTTTTTTACAGTTTGTGAAAAAATGCCATATGACAATATGCAGGTTCGTATGACACAGAATGGACCTTGGCATGACAATTTGGTAGTCCGTATGATAGTTCAAACTAGAAAATGTTTTTATTGCTTGAAAATATTGACAATACTCGTATGACACACAATTACTTCTTATATGATAAATAGGTAGTTCTGATACAACAATGCAAGATTTTGAACAATTATCGTACGATAATTGACAGGATAATATGACAACTGACACTAGAAAAGGATTTTTTCTTCAAGTTTCTAAATTTTTGATGTTTTGTCTTCAGTTTGTTTTCTAGTTTAGGATTTGTGTAATTTTTATTATCTGAGGATGTTTAACATAGTAGTAGGTTTACAATCACATAAAACACTTTGGGAACTGACTCAATGAATCAAACACACCTAACTTAACCTAACTAGGAGAAGAGATGCAACACTTTCTCATTGACTTAAGAACACATCCCCAACTCACCACCATATGGGAGGCCAATAACACACAATGGATATTGATGCCCATATATGTTTGGGTGTTAATGTTGGAAGCAGTTCGATATGAAGAGTTTCTTGGGGTGATTACTATTCACCTGACACAAGTACTACAAATAGTTTGGAGGTAGATCAATGGCCACTAGCTTAGGCTTTTAATAAAGGCATCCATTCATCATTGAATCCCATAGTCCCATTATAGGATGATATGAGCAATTAACGCATGTGAAGTCCTGCAAGAAAGATATTAATTATGATTTTCACTCATCACAATACGCAACCGTGTTTGATAAATCAAACAAGTTCAACAAAGTCCTTTAGGTCTTTCATCCCCTCAGGTGTATACTTATAGTGTATCGGAAGCACGAAGAAAATGTTGTATCACTTTGGGTCATTCTCAGGATATTTTTCCACCTTGACAGGCCTGCTAGGGTTTAATTGAAATGTGAGGTTTGGGAACATAGGATCTAGGTTTCTGATTCTCTTGAAAAGAGAAGAGAATAATCCTCTAACCTTGTCCTTTTTCCTATCCAAGACACACAAAAAAGAGTTAATCTAGAGATAGTACATATATTTCCAGGGGTGGGATACCTTTTTGGTTTCTGATTCTCTATAAAAGAGAAGAGCATAATCCCTCAGTATCTACCATAATGTCAATATGCCATACGTAATTAATTAACTATGTCCCTATGAAAAATATTTTAATCAAACAAAATATTTGCTTGATGAAGATTTGGCAACCTACAAAACCACAAGTCAGAAATTTTAAGTTGATTGAGCATTCTTTGACAAGTGATCTTTGATGGATTTCCTGCAAACAAGGGCTTAGAAGTGAAGACAAGAATAGGCCAATTTGGATTTCACAAGTTCTTGAATGCTCAAGTCTTCCTCACACGTCCTATAAAAAGCATTAGACTATCCAAAAAATGATCATACATCAGAAAACAACATAGGTTAGAATTAATACTAATCAAACTTCATGGAAAAACCTTTAAAAATGATCACAAAAAACCCATACAATAAATGAAAAATTGGTATTGAGTATTGTACGACACACGATACCTTTCTGCACAGAAAATTTGTACTGATACGACAATGGGTCCACTCTGGCATGACAATAAGTGAATGCCATATGTCGTACGATAGAAAAGATTGTTTGAAACGTCAATCCAAAGTGTCGTACGATATTTCCTATGCAATGTATAGAAAATTCACAAAATTCAAGAACTAGATGAAAATGAGGAGAAATGAGATTAAAATAAAATTAAAATGTGTGTTAAAATTGTACCTGCTAAGAAGAAACAACACTTCAGTAGAACATTATAGATAAATGATAAATAAACAAACAAACAAAGAATCTATCATAAACTAGATGATCTACTGCCTTCTAAGAGACATGAGTATAGTATTCTTAGATTATGACTGAGACCAGTGACAATACGACGTCTAGACAAAGGATTTGAATGCTAGATGATTGAAATGGATGCAAGATCTAAGCTATATTTTTGTAGTTTTAAATGCAATAATAACGATTAATCTAGATGAAATGATCTAAAGCTATGATGACAATGAAATGAAATCAAACTAAGAATGCCAAACTAAGAACAATGTAAATAGAAATGATCTCAATGGAGGCACAATCAATCAAGAACTCGACATTATAAATCTGTTATTCTCAAGATTGCACATGCTTTGTGAAGAACTGAGGATCATTTATATAGAAAACCTAGATTTGATGACTCATGGGAAAGACCACAAATCACTCCTTGATTGACTCAAATTGATTGATAAGTAATCATGGAATTAGAAACATTTAACTTTTGATAATCATGCAAATTAGCTTTATGACTCACAATCAAGTGTTGAGTTAGAAACTTAACATAATGAGCCAGAAAGTTGAATTTGAGTTAACTGAACCTTTTGATTTGTGTGTAGATAAATAATCAATATTGATTTATTTATCTAATTTCCATGTGTAA
>BSBK01010514.1:75000-137500 GCA_027943335.1 Chamaecyparis obtusa
AAATATCACAGACACATAAGAAGGGAGGAATACTCATGAATGTACCATAAACCATTTAACAGTGCCAAAATTAGAATGTGAATTTAGTATAGTTATAATAGAATGGATTACATGAACACCTCAAGTAGAATAATATTCTTATCCAAGCATAAAAGTCTCTACAACATTTCCCTAACTTCCAAAGGCATATTAAAACATGTTAGGGTTGGAGGGGTGTTACATCATGTCCTTGGTAACACTCCTATTAGGTTTACATAATAATCCCCTCTAATCCCAAATGCAGAAGGCAAAGAAATAGACAAACAATAGAATTTAGTACAATAAACTAATTTGTAAAATTCTATCACAAAATTAATTTACTTAATAATTACTAAAAAAATATAATTATATTAAATCAATTAAATTATAACCCTAACAAATCAATTTATTACATTAGCTGAATAAATTGAGTTTATGAATTAAAATTACTAACACATTATAATTTTATAGTCTAAAACAAAAATCATTTAGATTACCCCAAATAATCAATACACCTTCAAAATAACAAGCCATAAAAATGGCTTACAAAATAAATTACTCAAATATATCAACCCAATTAGACATAATTAATCATTTAATAGGAAACCACATCTAATTACGTTATGCATATATAAAAAAAGTGAATATATCAAAATTACTATTTATTTTAAAAAAATATACTCTATTTAACAATTACCTTATCACTTCATATGTTTAAATAAATATTTTATTTACTATATATATATATATATATATATATATATATATATATATATATATATATATATATATATATATATATATATATATATATATATATATATATATATATATATATATATATATATATATATATATATATCAGTAAAAGGATGAATCCATATAAAATTTTATTAATTCTTAAAATTTTGTTACTTGAATCTCCATTCGGTATGGGCACTGGTAGGAAAGAATGGAGAAGAAAACCTCCAGTCTAGCTCGAGACACATGTCCAGTTCATACAGTAGTAGGATATTCTTATTTACAAAGCTATGAAGATAGGGCATACACTTATTTACAAAGTTCAAAAGATAGAAGCCACATTCACTATGGAGCTAGCCTACCATAGAAGGCTTCCCCTGCTATCTCTATGACTACACAATATATGGCCTTACTACATATGAGTGATAAAAGGTTTTAACCAAGCCCAATCCAATATTAGTCTCTTCATTTCTTGCTGGAGATCCTGATGGTTTCCTTCTAAATTCTTGCAAAAATGATTCTAAAAAGAAACTTGGGTGATACTAATTCATATGTTAGTAACAAATCCAAATTAATATTATTACCATTTCTATTCTTGATAAAGATAACCCTATTCCTTTGAAGTATCTATAAACATAAGTCTACTTAAAAAGATACCTTGTTTGCTCTCCTTTCCTACATTCACCATTTTGTTAGTCTTGATGAATTTGACGCATAAAACTATCCTTTAATCCATTTCGTTACTCATTCAGTCTATTTTTATCTTTGATCATAGCCCCAAATTAGGAAATTTTAAAATTAAGGAAATGCGCTTGAGATCTATATTTTCCTCTATCCTCCCTTTTTAATAGTTGAATTTTAATAAGTGAATTCATTTGTTCAATATAATGTTTTTAATCCTAATGTATATCTATTGTCCTTGCCTAATAAACCTTAAATGGAACTTGAGTCTATTTGAAATATCCTAATGACAACAACTTTCAGTACCAATATCTTAGGATAATACTCATTAAGCTATCACAATCCATGATTGTCCTTAACATATCAGTTTTAAAATTTAGTAAAGCTCATTTAGCTATGTAATTAAATCATTATTATGATTTCTATTGATAAACCCACCTTATTTAAGCTTCAAACTGATTAAGATCATGAAAGCTAGACTAACATTTGAACACTAATTAATACATGAAGAATGACATGGCTCTGAAACTTCCAGAATTCTAACTGAGTAATGACATAATAAAATCTACTACCTTTATTTATGATGATCGTGATTTTGATAATAGAATTAATATTTGAAAGATAAAATATATATTTTCAAGTATTAATCCTTATATATATGTATATACCTCCATATCCATATGAGTGATCTTACCATTGAATCCATATGTATAACCATATCCTTCATATGAAAATTTATCCATGTGTCTATGGGTGTATATCTATCGATATCTGAATCAATATCCAAACATATATAGCCCTATACATATATTAATCCATAAATTGCATGAATACCAAAAGTATTAATGAAGGGAACATCCCAAAAACCACAACTTATGTCCTAATTTATGTAACTTCGTCTGAACTGGGGGCTAAAAAAAAACATATACTGATGATACAAAATCAATCTTTGACAATATTATCCTCTGATCATTCTAAGAAATTAGACTAATATATATTAATGATGACTCTAAAAATTAACATGAGATTTCTTAGCTCAAAAGTCCTTTTAATAATCAAATTTTTGAATATCTATCTTGTGTATCCTAAGAAGTTTCATCCATTTCGCTGAGAGTTTCTAGAGATTCCTAATTTCTCTTATCCTTCCTAATTGGGCTTGAATAGTTCTAAACCAACTATGGCTCTAAATTTAAATTAACATGTATTTATTACCTTATTAATATCTCACTCTTAATTCTTAATCCTATCAAAAGCAACAATGGAGAGAGCGAGAGCGGGAGCGGGAGGTTTTTTTGAATTTAGATGCAGGAGAGAAACTTGGTTTATAGGATTTGGGTGCTTCAGGGGATGCTCATATCGATGGATTCTAGGTGGATCAGGACACTAAAGATCCATAAAAAAAATAAGGGGTCCCACGTGACAAACATAAAGATTCGAGAAAAGGGGCTGTGGGGGTGGAAGGGCTTTCTAGCACTCTTCCTCATCCAGCCTCAGAAATGGGGACCCAGTCATGTGATCAGGAAGGGAATGCTTTGAACCATTGGTGGTCAACACTATTTGGGGTAAAACCCACATGCAAGTCTTCATTCCTAATAATAAAGGACCTATCTGATAAGGAAAAAGGTAAATACGCTATTGCAATACCTGACGAACTGGTTGACCACAATATTGCTACCATGGATCTCACTCTAGTTAGAAAAATTGTTGGGTAGAGGCCAAATATTGACATAGTTAGGGATTTTGCTAAGAAAAGATGGGACCTGAAGGGTCAAGTTCAAATCACTATAATGGTAAAAGGCTTTCTGTCTTTTGAGTTTTCCTGCCAGAAGGATCTAGCCAAAATCTTATGTGCTGGAACATGGACTATAGGGAAATATTCTCTGACATTGCAAAAATGGTCTCCCAAACTGGATCTAAATGATTCTTTCTTTGTTCAAGCCCCTATGTGGGTAAGATTACTAGAACTTCCCTTGGAATATTGGTATGAAGATGTCTTTGATGGAATAGCTAAATCTTTTGGAGTTCTGCTATCGATAGACCCTGTGATGGTGGCAAGGAGGTGCCTCACTTATGCTAGGATCTGTATAGGGGTGGAAGAGGGTATGGATATGCTAGAGACCATAGAGATTCACTCAAAATTGGGTAAAAGAGTGCAGAAACTAGATTTCGAAAGTGTGCCCTTTACTTTCTTTCATTGCAAGAAAGCTGGACACTATGCAAAATCGTGTCCAATGCTCTTGGAGTTGGAGAAAGAAAGGAAAGCTCAGATGGTCCTAAGAAAAGCTGGAAATACCAAGGATCAGGAACTGGTAGGCCCAACAAGGGAGAAAAACCAAAATCCCCAAGGGGGTTTCGAGGCTAACATCCAAAGAGTTTGGAAGAACAAGGATTCAACAGAGGTGAGCCTAGAAATAATTAAAATCAAGAGGGTATGGAAAAAAATAACAATAAAGACTCTGGGGAGATCATCCGGCTTCAGAATGAATGTTTACTGGATAGGGAGGAGTTTCTTCCCCTGGATAGATTGATAAAGTTCTGGAAGTTAATATCCTGCAAGATGACTCTATAGAGGTTAGTGCCAGGGAAGAAATGAGATTGGCTGAAGGTGGGGATTCTTTCCCAGGAATGGCCTAGCTTTTCTTTGTCCCAGATTCCCTCAAACCTTCTTTGGAGGATGGGTTTTCCAATCTTAAGAAGAACATGCAGAGAGGTGTTTCCTCATAGGAATCCAACCCTAATCATAACTTAGAGTGTATGCCTTCTAGACAGGTATTCAAGATGGAAGAACTACTTCAATCAGCTTCCCCGAGATAGTTCACAAAAATGGAAGAGCTCTTTGCAAAATATAAAGAAGGGGAGGAGGGAGAGTGGACCAAGGTCCAGAAGAAGAAGAAATATAATAGTAGGGATCCTTCTCTGATCTCCATAGTAGCAACCAGAAGTAGAAATAAAGTTGATGTAGGGGCCAAATCAAAAAATCTAGGGAGAAAGAAAGCTAGCCAGGTTCGGCAAGAAGAAGCCAGCAAGAATATAGCGGATGGAACCTAGAAGACCATCTAGGAAGCCTGTACTTATAAAAAGAAATGAAAATCATCTCTTGGAATATTCATGGACTAAATAGCTCACATAAGCATGATGTTCTAAGGAATATGATTAGGGATCATATACCAGATATCATGTTAATCCAGGAAACCAAGATGAAGAAGGATAAGCTTGAGGGTATTAGATTTTGTAAATCCATGGAAATAAGTGCTTCTAGTTCTAAAGGAGCCTTTGGAGGATTGATGACTATGTGGAATTCCTTTCATCTTAAGGCATAAGTCATCCACGAAGAAGGTAATATGCTTCTCATGAATTTTAATATGTTAAAGCATAATGAAAGCTAGTATATTTTGAATATTTATGCTCCTAATTCCAAAAAAGGAAGAAGATCTTATTGGAATAAAAAAAAGCATTATTTCTAGTTGTAATCTTTCTAAGGGGATTATCATGGGGGATTTTAATACCCTCTCAAAGAAGGGGAAAAATAGGGTGGTATTTCCCCTGATTCAGAAAGCAAGCACAATCTCATGGACTTCATCAATGATTAAGCCCTCTTAGATGTGGACCTCCAGGGTGCTAGCTTCACCTAGTCCAATAGGAGAATTGGGAGGGAGTGCATTCAAGTTTGGCTGGAATGTGCTTTGATCACTATTGATTGGCTGAATTTTTACAATTGTAACTTATCTGCTTTGGTGAGGATTGGCTTAGATCACTCTCCCATATCTCTTTCTCTGGACCTGATTGCTATGAAAAGAAGTTTCCCCTTAAAATTTGAGAAGATGTGGACTACCCACCCAAATATGATAAATAAAATAAAATATTGGTGGAACATAGATGTTAAGGGTTCGACCGTGTTCCGGGTGGCTAAAAAACTTAGAAATATTAAACATAATATCAAACAGTGGAACAAGGATGAATTTGGAAATATCTTCTCCTCTAAAGACAAGGCTATCTCTGATCTTAACATTATTCAAGAATAAATTCAAAGAGAGGGGTATGATGATAATAGATTGATTAAGAAGAAATCTCTGCTATTTGAGTATCATAATATTATAGGGAAGGAGGAGATTTTCTCGAAGCATAGATCTAGGTCAATTTGGTTAAGGGAAGGAGATCAAAACACTCGGTTCTTTCACTTATCTACTCTGAAACACAGGGACGCCAACAAAATAAGTTGTATAAAGAGGGGAGACCAACTGCTATAGGAGGAAAATGGCATAACTAATGAAGCTATCACTTTTTTCTCTTCTCTCTTGTCCAAAGATCATGAGTTGTCAGAGGGGGATCATGAAACTCTCCTGGACAATATTCCTAAAATCATCTTTGAAGATCAAAACAAAGTTTTATGTGCAATTCCAGATATGAATGAAGTTAAAAAAGCAATGGACTCTCTCCTTGGCGATAAAGCCCTAGGTCCTGGCAGCTTCCTGATGTTTTTCTTTTATCTTTTTTGGGAAGTGGTGAAATTTGATATGGTCAAAGCTGTGCAAGAATTCTTTGGATCAAAGAACTTAATGCAACTTTTCTTGTTCTTATCCCTAAAACCATGGGGGTGGACTCGATGGAGATTTTCACACCTATTAGTTTATTCAAATCCTACAAAATTGATGCAGGAGCATCCGAGGATCAAGGCTACTGACTCAGATGTGGGTTTTGGTTGAGGTTTACTTTTGAGGGTCATAACTTTTGACTCGGATGTGGGTTTTGGCTGAAATTTTATAAGCAGTTGCGTGAAGAGGAGCTATTTGGATTATGCTTGATTGGTCGCCGTTTCAACATTTTTTTGAGAACTTGAAATATCATCTTGGCCTCCGAAATTGGATTTTTGTGTTTTTTTCTAGTTTTTTAGAAAGTTGTTTTTGTAATAAATTCAAAATCATATTCTTGATCTCATAGATTAGTTGGCAATTCATCTTGGCTTAGCTGGGGGCTTTTCTTGGGAAAAATCAGGATTCGTAGGATGAGTTTTGAAAATTACCAAAAATGGAAAAAAACTATTTTTCCTGAAAATCTGCCAAATATGGTAATTTTTGAAATTGTAATAAGTAGTTGTTTTTCTTGCATTGTAGAGGCAGAGTAGAGTTGGAGAAGTTTAATGAAGAATCTGGCATTCTGAAACATCTATGTTGTGTATTTTTTCTGAGTTATTGTTTTGAAGGGTTTGGGCTACATAAAAAATTATCTTTAAAGTCATCAAAACCAAAATTCTTAAGGTGCTTCCTTCTATTATAGCTCACCAACAGTCTGGGTTCATTCTTGGAAGAAAAATTCTTGACTCCATAATGGTGGTTCATGAAGTGATTCATTCCTTAGATGCTAGAAAAAGCGAAGGTTTCTTTCTCAAGCTTGACTTGTCCAAGGCTTATGACTATGTTGATTGGTAGTTCCTGCTTAGGGTTCTTGCAGCCTTTGGCTTCAATTTGAACACCTGTAAGATAATTCATCAACTCATCTCCACTCCTTGTCTAGTGGTTTTGGTCAATGGATCCCCGTCGGCTTTTTTCAAATCTTCTAGGGGTTTGAGACAAGGGGACCCCCTTTCCCCCATTCTCTTTATTATTCTAGTTGAATGCCTTGGGAGATTCATCTCTGCCACTAGGAGCTTTGAGGTTTTGAAAGGTATCAAGCCATCTTTTGGTACCAATGTCTTTTCCCACCAAAAATTTGTGGATGATACCATTTTAGGTGGGGAGGCTTCGGTGGGTGAAGCGAGAGTGGTGAAGAATTTTCTCAATTCCTATATTAAGGCTACTGGTCAATCCATTAATTGGATTAAAAGCTCTATCTTCTTCATAAACACTCCTAAGGAGAGACAAAGGAGAATTGCAGATATTTTGGGCTACTGCATTGATTCTCTTCCTTCCAATTACTTGCATCTTCCTTTATGCGTTAAACCCCCTGAGGCTTTCTAGAACAAACTCATTGATATATTCAATAGGAAGCTTGTTGATTGGAAAGGGATTACTCTCAGCCTGGCTAGAAAAATCCAGCTAGTTAAATCCACTCTGCAAAATCTTCCTACCTATTCTTTAAGTCTCTTCTCTATTCTGGCTAAAGCAACGAAGGTGATGGAAAGAATTCAGAGAAGATTTCTCTAGTTAGGTATTGAAGATCATAAGAGACTCCCTCTTATTGCTTAGGAAAAAGTTTGTCTTCTAAAAAGAGCTAGAGGATTAGGGATAAGGAGGATTAGACCTATCAATAAAGCTCTCCAAGCAAAACAAATATGGCACATTTTCAACAACAAGGGGGAATGGCATGACACTTTTGCAGATAAGTATCTTTCTAACAACTCCATTAATCATTTCGTTTGTGCTAATGATATTCCGAAAGGCTCTTATATTTGGAATGGCTTTCTCAATGCTAAGGATATTTCTAAATCTAAGGCTAAATGGAAAATTGGGAATGGTCATTCTATTAACTTCTGGAATGATAATTGGCTTCAGTTGGGACCCTTGAGAGACTATGAGGCTTTCAATATTTGGATGGATGCGTGTATCCATAAATATGGTTCCTTGGTCTGTAATTATAGAGTGGGCAATGCTTGGGTGAACCTTTCCTCTATTTCTCAGGACTTGTTTCCTCTTCTAATTGTCCTTAATGCAGTTTCCCTATCCCCTTCTCAAGATGCTCTGATTTGGGAAGGTTCTCCTAAAGGGGATTTCTCAGTTACTTCTACCTATTCTTTTCAAATGTATCAGGAAGCCACTCCTATTTGGGCTAAATCTTGGTTCCTTGGCCTTACCCCCAAAATTAATGTCTTCTTTTGGCTTTTTCATCAGTACTGCATCCTGACTATTGATAATCTTATTAAGAGAGGTTTCTAGATCCCCAATAGATGTGTGTTATGTAGATGCCAAGCTGAGTTTGTGGATCACCTATTTATCCATTGCACTTATGTTAGCAAGATCTGGCAGTTTCTCCTTTCTGCTCTTGGGCTCTCCTGGTGCTCTCCCTCATCTTTTCTAGACCTTTTTACTCAATGGTCCTTTCCTTTTAAGAACATAGACTCACACAAATTATTCTCTTGGATTCTCCCACATCTCTATGTTGGAAATATTCAGGAATTAACTGAGTTACTGAGAGGGGAGGGGTGAATCAGTAACTCCAAATTTTCTTTCAATTTAACATGTAATTTACTTTTAACCTTTGCATACAGAAAGCATGAAACTTAAATGCATTTACAATAATGACACATAGATTTGGTTACCCAGAAACCTTCCAAAAAGAAAGTAAAACTGGGGTGGGGATGAAACCCACAAAGCTTTAATACTGCAGAATAAAGTTGGCCGGTTAAGGCTTACAATTTGATCACTTCTGATGATCTGCCCTGTTAGGAGCAATAAGGATTGCTAAATCCACCCTATTAAAGGATTTACAAAACATACAATGAAGTATGCACTCGGTAAAGAGATTTTACAAAAGACTGTTAAGTCTACCCGGTTAAAGGATTTAGTACTGATTCACCTGTTAGGATGAAACAATAGATCTCTTGCTTTACAACTGGATTGCTGATTGAGATTCGCTGATGTACTGATCACCTTCTGTGATGAATTTGTCTTTGCTGTTCCTTATACTTCTGAAGCCCTTTGTAATTCGCTTATCTCTGCCTTTCTTTCTTTTTCACATATATGCTTCTTACATTTTTTTTTGACATTTTTACAACATTGTTTATATACAAGTCTTAAACAATTAATTACAATTACAATTACAAAATCGGCTTGACAAATAAACATAAGTGCTACTAAGTCGGCCCAAGTATGGTTACACGGTTCCTGCAAACTAACTCGGTGACTTTCTGATACTCGGCGTCCACTGCATTACTCGGCATCATCATGCACTCGGTAGAAGTGAAGGCACGGTTCATACTGATCACTCGGTAGGTTTTGAACTCGGTAAATACTGGTGACTCGGTAGACATGATGTTACTCGGTTTACACTGTCCTGTTCAGTTTGTACTAACTTGCTCAGTTTGCACTGTCTGCTCGGTTTGCACTGTCTGCTCGGTTTGCACCCAGAATGCAAATAAGTGTTGTCACTAGTGGCAATTCTGCTTAATGCCAACAATCTCCCCCTTTGGCATTAGTGACAAAAACACTTATTGGCCAAAACTTATATACATGAATCATGCTGAGTTTTATTTTGATTTTTCAAAATTTGTCTTTGTTATAGAGCTTTATACATTGTCTCCCCCTTTCAATGTGCTAACTGTTTCTATACAAATCTTCTTCTATACATATATCTCCCTCTATACATATCTCCCCCTTTGTGACGATAATGCCAAAGGTGTATATACAAGTTATTTATAGAGAGAATCCAAAATTTGATAGAAAATCAGAATGTACCTTCATTATTAGTGCCAGGGTTCTGTCCCAACTTTCTTTCAGAATCTTACATGTTTGGATTGCAATTTGGACTTCTGCAGAGAGTTCAATCATGTGATCTGCTATAGAGAACTGATTGTCATGAATCAATGTTTTGGAATGTTCAATGTGCTTATACATTGTATTCATGATGGGAAGGATCAAGTGTTGGATGTCTAGCAATGTGGACCGGATCCTTGTGTCTTCTTTCAGTAGATCAGACTGCATGTTTGATAGGTGTGAGATTTTCATGTGATGAGCAGAGCTTGAACTTGGTTCAAGTTGTAGCTTCTGTATGCTAATCTTCATATCCTCATCCATTTTATTCATTTTATCCTTAACATCCTTTGTGAACTCGGCAATAGTACACAATCTGGCCAAAAGAGAGGTAGCATTCGAATAGATAGATTCAATGTTTGACAAAACTGAAGACAATTCTACTTGGTTAATAGCTATGTGCTGAGCAATGTGCTCAAGCACTTTATTGTTGAATCTCTTCTCGGCTCTTTCAACTAACTTTTCTGTCCCAGATGAATCCTCATTGTATTTATTAACTGCTTCTGCTAATTGTAGCAAAATATGTTGGGAGGAGTCTACTTTAATACCTAATGCATCAGACAAAATGTCCTTAGCATCCTTGATGATTTGATATTCCTTGTCACTCTCCTCTTTAAGCTTCTTTTGTTTTGCTTTCCTTTGGAGGATCTCACCTATATTTTGCATTTGGTCCGCTGATAGATTTGCAAAATCCAATGTTGGAATCTCTATCTCTTCATCTAAGTCTATATCCTCTACTACATTCTTACCCAAAAATTTTATACTCGGTAGAGCCTTAGGCTTATCTGTACTTAAAGCCTTGGTAGTAGTGATAGTAGATATAGTAGGGCTAGCTATAGAGACTGGTATACTTTCTACTGGAGAACTTAAAATATTTACACTTGAAGATTCAAAAACTGGAAAACTTACTGCTGGAAAACTTGATGATGCGGGAGACTGCAACTCGGTAGAAGAAATGATAGTTGCTTCTGTTGTTGCTATAGATGATTGGACAAATGTTGAAGTTGTCACAACCATGCTTGAAGGTGTCTCCGGGCTGGATGTAGAAACTTTTACTGGAGAGGTAGGAAGGGATGCAATGACTTCTGCTGCTATCCTCACAGTATCATCTACCTCAGTGTCTTCTTCTTGTTCATCACTGTCATCTTCAATATCTTTTATTATTACTGTTTCAATACTCGGTTGGTGAAGGTGGTATATGTTCTTCCATGTGACATTTGAAGCCTTCACAACTGATTCAATATTGTTGATCAAAATCAAACAAGTATTGAACTTTAATGTCATCTTACTTTCATTTTCTTTTAATGCCTTCTTTACTTCATCATTTTTCAAGCTCAGCATTAACTGTCTCAGGGTTTGATCAAATATGTTTATCATAGTTTGCTTTGCATTGCTCCATCTCATTTTTATTGGATTTAATAGAACTGCTGGAACCTGTGGGGCTATTTCTTCATGAGAGTATTTCCACTGTCCCATCTTTTCAATAACAGCATTTTCTATTTCCTTCTGTTCTATTTCCGATCTGGTTTCATATTTAAAGGATTTTATGTTACTTACTCCAGATCCTGATCTGTCTCTAAAGAGTTTGATCTTTTCTTGAAAGTTTAGAGGAGGCCTTTTGAATACTATGTCTTTATCTGCCTTGTCTGCCTTGCCTCTTGCATTTCTCCTTGTAAATACAGCAGTGGGAGGCTTAGGTGCCTTAGTGATGAATACCTTTCCTTTCTTCTTTGCAGGTTCTGGTTCCTCTATTTTCTCATCCTTTTCCTCTTCTTCTTCATTTTTTTCTTCTTTGTCCTCGGTTATCATTTGCATTTTGGCTATCCTCTTCTTTCCTTTGTTTACCGCCTGTGGAAGCTTTATGCTTAGTTCAATTCTCACTTTAGCTTCATCATATGTTCCAAAATATGGAGCTTTGGGATTGACAGGCTGATTAAGAAGAGCTTCAATGATATTCTTGGTTTCATCAATATTTACCTCATAAGGAAGAGGTTTTACATATACAGTCCTCAGTTTAGCTGCTTGAATATATACATTATCACAATCCACCATAAAACAAATGTCATCCTTGTAATCTTCCACCAGCTTCTGTGGAATCCGGAATCTGTCATTCATTTTCTCTTTGAAAGACTCAAAATAATTATCCATGATGCTTTCAAAATTTTCACCCATTTCTGAGATGTATTCATTTATTTCATAAAGTGCTGGCACATCTTTTCTCCATACAACTTTTCCTTTAGAAGGGAAGAATTTCTGAACATAGAAGAATAAACAAACCAATAAGGATCCAAACTTACATGGATTGTTTTTGGAAGTTTGAATGCTTTCCATGTTTTTGTTAAACTACTTTAACAATAAGTCTGCTAGGTCAAATGTTAAGTTATTCTTGACCACTTTGTATGCTAGGTCAATAGCTTCACAGGAGACACTATTTTGTCGACTAGAACTGTAAATCTTATGGGCAATGATGTGTGTACCAAACTTTAGTTCAGCATCGATAATGCTGCTAACTTTCATGCGTCTACCGTCCCACTCGGCTAGGGTTTTCTTCTCTAGTTCCGTCTGACCTAGGGTTTTGGTAGTTTTTGCTTTGTTCAACATGGGAAGATCGGTAATTTGATGAATCATCTTCTTTGTGATCTCTATGGGTTGCTCAAGCCAAATCTTGCCATCATGTACATGGCTGAGAATGTATCTAACCCATTTATCTCGAAAGTTTCGAGGTAGATGTGCAATGTGAACTAAACCTATATCTTCCAGATGTTTGTGCTCGGGTTTCAGAATACCATCCACACACAGTTCTTCACGCATAGTATCTAATTCTAGGTTCCCCATTTCATGAATTGAATAGTTGAAATGATTGCGGATATCGTTAATAAGTAGTACCTTAGGAGGAATCTGAGATTGAGCTCCGTTCAGATCTAGGGCTGCTGCAATTGTGGGCACGATCTTGAAATCTGGTGCTTTCCATTCCCCTTGGACTAACATATCAGATCCTTTCTTCGCTGAAGTGCTGGATGATGCCATGGTAGCTCACAGAAAATTCCTTTTGCAAAAGTGTTGAATCGCTGGGTTGCTCTTGAAATTTTCTTCTCTCAAAGTGCTAAAGGTTCGCGGTGAAGAATGAGTTTGATTACTTGCTTTTTGTTTATAACTCTGTCATTAATGCTCAGTAAAAATTAGGGTATGAATTTCGACAGACTGTCACCCACTAAGAATTAATTGCTCGGTAAAGACTTCACAACTCGGTGAACTTGAGAATTCATATTGCTCCGACCTCGCTCGGTAAAGACGGGTACCGACCTTGCTCGGTGAAGATTGATACCGACCTCCCTATGATCTTACTGCATCTTGTATGCTGATTTAGATCTTTCTTTTAATTCGGTTCTGGAACTGCTTGAGATTGGTCTATGAGAATACAGTTCTAGTGCTTTCTTGGAAATTTAGTTTGAGTCGGTAGAGCCATCCATTCCATTACTTGGACTGGATTGCTCGGTAGATTTAGGAATCCATTTTTGTCTCACCTGTTTCCTGACCTTAGTTGCTTCATTCTTCTTTCCATCTTCAACTTCACTAGCATTCATGCAGTTTTTGGTTATGTGACCGAGTTTAGTGCATTTGAAGCATCTTACGGTAGTATCTCTTTTCCTTAGATGATGTTTTATGCAATTCATGCCAATGTGTCCATATTCTCCACAGTAATGACATCTACACCAGGTGTTGTAGTCCCATCCAAACATTGCTTTCATAATTTGTTCTGCTGGATTAAATGTCTTGGATCTGCACTCGGATGCCTTGTGACCTTGTTTGTTGCATTTGTGACAATTACCTCTGAATCTTGGTTTTTCCCTGCATTCATTTGCTTTGTGACCAGGTTGATTGCAGCTGTAACATTTTCCATTGAATTCTGCTTTTTCATTGTTCCAACATTTATTTGAAGTATGTCCTATTTTACCACAGTGATTACAAGTAGGTTTTTGATTTCTTTGAGTACCTTGCTTAGAAGATTCACCTTCTCCTTTGTATCCAAGTCCTGCTTTTCCTTTTTGCCTATGAAGATTTCGCTCATACAACTGATTCAAGTCTTCTTGACTTTTCAGCATTCCTTCATTGATTTGTTTTTCAGCGTTTAGGTCATCCACCAATCTTAGATTGATTTCCTTTTCAGATCTTAGTTCTTCTCTTGTGCTTTCTATTTCTGATCTTAGATTCAGAATTTCCTCATTTGTATGAGAGATCTGATCAATTAGGTTTTCTAGCTGAAGGGTTTTATTTTGGACTTCAATGTTCCTTCCATCTAATTCATCTTTCAACTTGTTTCTTTGTTCCAAGATCTCACAGAATCTTGTAGAGTGTAGCTCTTGTTCTCTTTTTAATTTTCTCACTTCTTCCTGCAGAGACCCATTCTTTTCTAGGAGTTCTTTGACAGCATTGTTTGCTTCATCTAAGTTATTTGAGGGAAAAAGATCTTCAATCTTTTCTTCAATGTAATTCTGATCATTCATCTGATTTGCAAGTTCCTTCCTTCTTCTTAGGGATTGGGAAAGATGTTCTTTTGCTTCCTTGAGTTTAGCTATGGCCATTTCCAGATCTAGCTTTTCATTTTCAATCACCTTGTTCAGTTTGAATACCTCCATTGTCCTGGATCTTTGTTCAAGCTAGTTAAGCTTTATCTTGAGAACCAATTCTGCTTTGATACTAATTGTTGGAAATATTCAGGAATTAACCGAGTTACTGAGAGGGGAGGGGTGAATCAGTAACTCCAAATTTTCTTTCAATTTAACATGTAATTTACTTTTAACCTTTGCATACATAAAGCATGAAACTTAAATGCATTTACAATAATGACACATAGATTTGGTTACCCAGAAACCTTCCAAAAAGAAAGTAAAATTGGGGTGGGGATGAAACCCACAAAGCTTTAATACTGCAGAATAAAGTTGGCCGGTTAAGGCTTACAATTTGATCACTTCTGATGATCTTCCCTGTTAGGAGCAATAAGGATTGCTAAATCCACCCTGTTAAAGGATTTACAAAACATACAATGAAGTATGCACTCGGTAAAGAGATTTTACAAAAGACTGTTAAGTCTACCCGGTTAAAGGATTTAGTACTGATTCACCTGTTAGGATGAAACAGTAGATCTCTTGCTTTGCAACTGGATTGCTGATTGAGATTCGCTGATGTACTGATCACCTTCTGTGATGAATTTGTCTTTGCTGTTCCTTATACTTCTGAAGCCCTTTGTAATTTGCTTATCTTTGCCTTTCTTTCTTTTTCACATATATGCTTCTTACATTTTTTTTTGACATTTTTACAAAATTGTTTATATACAAGTCTTAAACAATTAATTACAATTACAATTACAAAGTCAGCTTGACAAATAAACATAAGTGCTACTAAGTCGGCCCAAGTATGGTTACACGGTTCCTGCAAACTAACTCGATGACTTTCTGATACTCGGCGTCCACTACATTACTCGGCATCGTCATGCACTTGGTAGAAGTGAAGGCACAGTTCATACTGATCACTCGGTAGGTTTTGAACTTGGTAAATACTGGTGACTTGGTAGACATGATGTTACTCGGTTTACACTGTCTTGTTCGGTTTGTACTAACTTGCTCGGTTTGCACTGTCTGCTCGGTTTGCACCCAGAATGCAAATAAGTGTTGTCACTAGTGGCAATTCTGCTTAATGCCAACACTCTATTGGGGAGTGTGGAAAGAATGTAGTAATCATATTTTCTATGATTGTTGTGCTCCTCCAAAAATAATATTTGAAAAGATCCACTATGCATTAAAAGAAAACTTTATTTTCTATAGCGGTACTAACCCTTTTGCAGGAAAAGACCAGAATGCTGACCCTAAGAAGAGTATAGATAAAAGATAGAATTGTACCTAGAGCTTTCCCTCAGAAAGTTGGTCTAAGGCTAAATTTGATGGTGTGGCCAAGGGAAATCTGGGAAAGGTGGGAAGTAATAGAGTGATCATAAATTGCTATGGTATTGGGATTGTTGCCATCACCCTCCGTCTTGATGCTCAAACTAACCACTATGCTGAAGCTAACGCTACCCTCCAAGTAACTAAAATTTCCCTTGACACTGGTGTGAAAAAGCTTTGACTCAAAGGAGACTCAAAGAATATCATAAATTGTTTAAATTCTAACCATTCCCCTTCATGGACTATTTCAAATATGATTGAAGAAATGAGAGCTCTATTGAACTCATTTGAAAAGGTACACATATCTCATGTGTATAGGGAAGCAATCAAGTTGCTGACTAGTTTGCCAACTTGGCTGTTAAAAAGGATGCAATTATTATATGGAAACATGGTGGAGGTTTCCCTCATGAGGTGAAGGATTTAGTCAAAAGGGACAAATATCAAGGAAAGGAGGGAATCATAAATAGAAATTTTGAATCTTAATGTTTCTTATTAGATGTGCCATCCCATAAATGGTAAGTACTAGATTGATATGAAGGAAAGTTACTATGCAACCCTCTCGCATGCTTTCTGAGTGTTCACTCCCAAGGTTAATATCTACTTTTTAAGGAAAAACAAAAGAAAGATTTGGAATACTTTGGCAAAAAAGAATCAGTATAGCTATAATTTGTTAAACCAAAGAGTTTTCTTGAACCAACTTTGTGCGATGGGAGATGAAAGACATAGAAGGGAGCCCATGAATGATAGTGGGAAATGGAGGAGATGAACCAAGGTCTGGAATGCTCTACAAAAAAGGGAAATTTTGACTTTTGTTGAAAGGTTACATGGAAGAAAGCCAGCGGTGACCAAAATATTTGTGAAAATATGGAGTGAAGGTTGTGTGGTGATAGATGGGAAGAATTTCACTGTCATGGAGGAGGTCATCTTGAATGTCACCAACATACCCATTGTGGGTAAGAAATTTTATAGGGATAAAAAAATATCAGACTCTACGGTCAATGATTTTGTGAGGGATGAGGATGATAAGAAAGCCATCATCAAAGTGGGAACTCACTACCAGCCTGAAGGAATTAAAATGTTATGGATATTTGTCCTGAAAACTCTCATATCTTATGTGACGCCAGACACTAGGTTTGACATGATAAGAACTTATCATTTCATGCTACTGAATCACCTTAGACATGGTATGAAGGTCTCCATCCCTTTCTACTTGTATGCTTCTATTAATGAAAACATTAATGGCTATAGGGATAAGGATATTTCTAGCCCTACATTTCATGAGGGGTTATTACTTTTGATTTATGAATATTTCAAAGCCCAAATCTTGGGGAAGGAAATTGTTGTTAAAGAGGAGAGAGAGGATGTTTCTGGTTCTGAATATGTCCCCTCGGACATTGAATATAGTGTGGGTTTGCACTCAGAGGACTAGGAGTATGATGAGACAAAAAAGAAGAAGCAGGGTTTTTCCTCCAAGAAGATAACTACTAGTTCTGTTAAAAAAGAAAAACCCTACAAAAAACATGTTAGAAATGTTATTTGCTCAGAAGAGGATTATAATTAAAATGAGGAAGGGATGAATATAGATGATGAGGAAATTTCTAGTGGAAAAGATAAGAAGAAAAGGGATCAAGCTACGGTGAAAAAAAAACCCAAGTTCAGGGGTGAAAGCTTTGGTCGGTTGTCTCCCGAGGAAAGGGCTATGAGTGACAAAAATACTCCCCCTTCTAGTTTCCATGAGAAGATATAGGATTATAATTTAGATGATCCCAAAGATTACCAGGAAGGCCCTTCTACCTAGTCCCCCAATCCCCATGACTCTACGGATGATAAGGACCAGATCAACAAGGAGTATCGTAGCGATGATTCTATCAAGGGGAATTTTTTTTTGCATAACTTCAATGTTAATACAGTGAATATGGGGATTATCAGGGAAGCCGTTAACCCCAAATTTCTTGAGGGTGAGGATGGTGGGATTCATAAGGAGGAATTGAATGATATAGCTCTGGTTGTTGTCAATGATAACACTAGAGAAATGGAGCTTAACCTCCTAAATAATGCCAAGAAAAACATGATGGACAATTTTAGGTCTATTAAATGGGTCTATCACGAACTGGGGGATCTCAAGGAAAAAATGCATGGGGTTGATAGAAATAAGGATAGCAGAGAAACTAAGGATTACCAATGCCTAGAAACTAGGGTCATCAAGATGGAGGAGAAAATGCAGAGCCTTGAGGATACTCTCAAAGGCATCACGTAGCAGAGCTTCAATATCTTGAAGGATTCCAATGAGCACATCAAGTTGCTCATTGATAAAATGGAAGAAAATCCTAGAGGGAAAGAAGTGCAGATCATAAAAGAGGAAAAAGAGTAGAAGCTAGATGAAGGACCAAGAAAGAGAACTAGGGCCAGATGCAAGAAGAACAAGGAAGATGAAGAATCCATTGACATCCATAAGATCAAGGAGGCTACTGAGAAGATGGAGCTTCTTGAGTCTAATGCGACCACTATGCTCAGGAATCTCTCCTGACTATTTTATCTGGTGTTTTATGCCTGTCTATATTTTTTGTTAGCTCTGTCTCTATTTTGTTCAAGTCCTTGTCCCTGACAGTGGTCTGTTTCATTTTTTAGCATCTACTATTTTTAGACTTGAACTTTAACTGCTATATTTTATTTTGTATTGGGTTTCAGGCACCCTGTAAAACTTGTTTTACATAATAAAAAAACATCTCACTCTTAGATGAAGTATATGTTTTGGGATGAACAGTCTAAAATCCACTTACCTTACCTTTAGGCATATTAACTTGAGAACAAATATTGCTTGCTAATTCACACATATTAGTATTTTCCTTTTATGCTCCAAGCTATCTCATGGTCAAAAACTTATCTTCCAATTTCGTGTATTTGTGAATATATATATATATATATATATGTCTTATCTATTAGTTTGAAGCTATAAATTATGATAAAATACTCTAAAATCTTTTAGGTTTGTCCTATTTAAACCATAAACATTTTGAATGTAAACTTGTCTTGACCAGATTAATATTATTATAACCCATTGCTAGCTCCTCTAGAACTTGTGCACAAAGTTTTACATAATCACGTTATACACCAGAGGATTCCTATCCTAGAGTCTTTACATATTTCAATTGTATGTACTGACTTCAGAATAAGAAATCTTCAAAGGGAACCTACAGTTTTTGTTTCCTACAATCATGCATGTATTGTTAACCATGCTATTAACATTTGTGAGAAAGATTTTCTTTTACAAAGAATTTGATTTATGTTGGGGCATAAACCATTATGGGAACCACAAGTATCCTATCAATACTTTAAAACTATCTATTGATCAAAATATAGAGTAAGAAATAGATATCATAAATCCATTTCATAAGAAAACCGTTTAATTTATTTACTATAAACATACATATGATTTCGAGTGGGAAGTATTATAGGTTATATCTCCCATTTCAATTATGGATTTTTAATCAATATAGTAGTTAAAGATGTTGATCTTTAGAGCATTCTTAATAAGTTTATTGCCACTTCTCTTATACTACTATGAGCTCTTCATATGCATCCTTTTACATAATGAAACTAAAGGAAACTGTGAGTGTTTAATATATATATATATACACACACACACACACACACACACACACATACATACATACATACATACATACATACATATATACATATACACACACACACACACACATACTTACATACATATATATATATATGTGTGTGTGTGTGTGTGTGTGTGTGTGTATATACACACACATATATATATGTATATACATATATATATATATATAAATACACATATATATATGTGTGTGTGTATACACACACACACACATATATATATGTATATGTATGTATGTATATATATATATGTATATATATATATATATATATGTATGCATATATATCTATATGTATATATATATATATACATACATATATACATATATATACATACATACATATATATACATATATATATACACATATATACATATATATATATATATATACATACATATATACATACATACATACATACATACATATATATATATATATATACATATATATATATGTATGTATATATATATGTACATACACATACACATACATACATACATACATACATACATACATACATACATACATACATATATATATATATATATATATATATATATATATATATATATATATATATATTGTAGACAAGGTTTTTGAGGATACTTGTTTTGAAAAGACTCACGCCAAACAAACATTAGATTTTAACCTAGCATGAAATCAATCCAAAACAAAAAAAACTCTAAACTAAGCCACCTCAGATAGAGCTTAAACAGGTGTGCCCATGCACTGTTTGATTTTCTCTTGTTTAAGGGGATGTGGGTGTGCTCTCTAAGCACTTGGAGCATATTCCTTATGCATTTTAGGATGGATTGAGATCCATAAAAACCTCATAAATGGCACAAAATAGGTATAGAACACCTGATTTACCCCTAAGGTCTCAAGGATCAAATGATGCTGAAATGAAGATTAAGCTACATGATGTTTATGCTAAGATTGATTTTAAGCTAAATAGAGATGTGATATGATGCTATGCTTATGAAAAACAATGGAAGAAACTAGGTTAATCCATTAAATCTATGCTAAGATGTATTTTAAAAAAGCTTGAAAATGATGAGAGACTAACAATTAGTATTGATTATGCTATGTCTAGAGCTAAATGAGCATGATAACAATGCTTGAAATAAAAGGTGTATGAATGCTCTTAGAAATGAGGGCATTTATAGGATTTCCTAAGGGGGAATGAGTGGCCAGGATCAAAATCCTTAAGAGAGGCCAAGATTCATTCAAAGGGGAGCACATGGATTGTGCTAGTTTAGGGCCACCTCCTTGTGACAAGTGTCATAAGGGCATTGGGTTGAAAGATGAGAGGGATGTGCACAATTTGGAAAATGTGCCTAAGGTCAAAGGATGTAAGAAAGGGGTGAAGGGCTTCTTAAATGCACCATAAATGCATGTACGAGGGATAAGGAGGCCTTAAATGCATTTAATGCATGTAAGAGAAGTTTCTAGAAGTTTGTTGACTTTGGGTTAAGCTTAGGAGTTGGCTAACCTTGGTTAGGGAATGTGACAAGATTAGGGGGGGTATTAGGATTAGGATTAGGGTTAGGACTTTCTAGAAGAGTCTAGAATTTCCTTAGGATAAACATGGATTTTAGGAAATAAATAAAGATTTATTTATTTCCATGGTTTAGGTTTGAGAATATTTATTAAAATGAATTTAATAAATATAATGATTAAATATTTAATCTTAATTAAATATTTTGAGTTGGGATTAGGGTTAGGAAATGATGGGATTAGGTTTTAATCGAAATTAAAGGAGGATTAAAAGATTCTGGAAGAGGTTAGTGGTCTTAAGGAATTTGGCCGAGTTTTGGGCAAAAGATAAATAAATTATTTATTTTGAAATTTTTGGTCAATTTATTAATTAAATAATTAATAAATAGGGGAATAATGTTTAAATAAGATTTAAACATTTTTGGGAGGGATTTCTTAATTAAATATTTTTAATTAAGGTAAAGGGATTTAATGACATAAAAATAATTTAATTAATTAATAAATGATGACGTCATTAGGGATTTTTCAGAAAATAAAAATACTTTATTTTTTAAAGGATTTTTAGGTGTCTACATTTTGCCCCTCTTTGATGCGATGCTGCAAGTGGCATGGTGTCAAAGACAACAAAATAAGATGCCCAAGGTTAGAATTTAGAGGAATGAGGGGTTGTGCCCCCTCGAGAAAATAACGCAAGGAGTAAACATTGTGGAATTTTCTCGAAAGGAAACAGAGAAAGAAGGACCTAGGAAGAAGGGGAGATAAATAACCAAACTCTCAAGAGAAAAGATGGGTGAATGCAAGATGAGATGGAATGCAAAATGTAGGATGTAGCTATATGAGAGATGCAAGATGCAAGATTAATCTATATGATGTAGGATGCAGGGGATTGGGGGAAGCTCCAAGTGCAAATGTGGAGAGCACAACCTAGTTTAATAGAGCAATGCGAGAGACCTACCAAGGATACTGGGATCACGAGGCCTTGTCACCAGTGTTGCATAGGATTGACGCTAAAAAGACATGTAGGGTTGCCCCAACATCACGCATGAACCCAAGAGGGAGCATGGTGGAAACGATGCTGAAGAAACCACAAACACATGACTGACTCATAGGTAGAAGCAAAAGATCAAAAGACCTTGCCCCAGATTATCCTCATTCACAGTGCACCATGATATAAAGGATCATGGCGACCTTGAGTAGAGAACAATGAGAAGCCGTAAAAGATTAACAAGATCCAAAGGACAGAATCCAAGACCAAAATGAGAACTCCAAAAGGACATCCTTTGCCAAGGAGAGAGAGATTTGATGTGACAGATGGGATTGATGGTGGGAAGATTGGTCTAAACATGTGGAATGATGCATAGACACGGTCCTAGTGTGATGGGTGGAAGATTGGATCGGACAGGAGGAAGGATACATCCTCAAGGACCCGCTGATTGATGGGAGAATGAGTGTTGTTGGTCGCTGGAAAATGATGAAGTCAAAGAATAATCATAGTGATCAAGAATAGTCAACAATTGATATTGCTAAAGTACAAGGCTAGGTATGACAAAGTGTTCAGATCAAATGCTGCGGCAGGACTAACAAGGACTATGTACAACAAAAAGGGATGATATGTACAATGGGCAGAAAAAGATATACAACGGATATGTACAGAAGCTCAGGATTGGGGATAGGAAGATCTCACGATACAGGATATGGTACAAGAAGGATGGCGCTATACAAGATATACAGGATATGGTACAAGAGAATGGTACAAGATATGGTACAAGATATGTGTAGGTAGGATTGCGGATTTGCTGGAGGATTATGAAAAAGAGGAATGCTGGGGGATGGTGGATGGGGATGGGGATGGGTGAAAAAGGACTAGGATGTTGGGATGGGGGGATGAGAGATTGATAGATAATGACTCGGTCCACTATGTATGGTGTCTGTTTGCCAAGTTTTCACCAACATACTTGTCCAAGGTGCTTGAATTACCAAGTTTTCACCATTGGACGATTGTTTTTCTTTTTCTTTTTTCTTTTTTTCTTTTTTCAATTTTTATGGATTTTCTAAATATGTAGATCTAGTTCAGGCATAGAACCTCTTCAAATGTATGATGTTTATTGGATCATTCAAAGGCTCACCTTCTGGTGTAGATAACTGATAAGCTCCAGAGCTGAAGCATGCTGTGACAACATAGGGGCCTAACCAAGTAGGCTCAAACTTGCCTTTCTTTTCTCTGTTTGCTTGGACTTTTTGATTTTCTTTGAGGACCATGTCACCGACTTGGAACTGTCTAGGATGGACCTTCTTGTTATAACTCCTTTTGAGTCGATTCTGGTATGCAACCAAGTTATCATATGCTTGTTGTCTCTTTTCATCTAACAGGTCTAGCTGTGTGAGATGGGCCACACGATAGTCTTCATCAGTGGTGTAGTTCTTCATGGAGACTCACAATGATGGGAGCTCAACTTCGATCAGTAGAATGGCTTCGACACCATATACAAGGGAATATGGGGTGGTGCCTATGGGAGTGTGATAAGAAGTACAATAGGCCTAAAGGGTGGGATTGATTTGGAGGTGCCAGTCATGACCAGAATCATTGACAACCTTCTTGAGGATTTTCAAGATAGTTTTATTGGTTGCCTCAGCTTGGCCATATCCTTGAGGGAAATATGGACTGGAGAAACGGTGATGGATGTGGAGTCTAGCACACAGATCATCCACATGCTAGTTTTCAAAAGGTGTGCCATGGTCAGTGAAGATGGTAGATGGTATGCCAAAGTGGCAAATGATGTGGTAAAGAATGAACTTGGATATTTGAATGCCAGTAGTTAGGGTGAGTGGAATCAATTTAACCCATTTGGTGAAGTACTCTATGGTAGTGATTATGTACTTGTGTCCATCTTAGGAAAGGGGAGTGATTAAGCTGACAAGGTCGAAGCCCCAACATAAAAATGGCCAAGTTGGCGCAATGGGCTGCAAATCTTGTGCTGGTGCATGAATCAAATTTGCATGCTGCTGACATGGTAAACATTTTCTAACAAACTCGCAAGCATCATGTTCCATGGTTGGCCAATAATACCCAACTTGAAGCAACTACTTAGCTAGAACCATGCCACTCGTATGGGCACCGCAAATTCCAGCGTGGACCTCTTGTAAAGCCAGGATGGCCTCATTTGAATCTAAACACCTAGAGAGGATATTGTGATACCCTCGATGATAAAGGGTGTTGGCTACAAGAGTGTAGCAAGAAGCTCTGCGAATAAGGTTTTGGCATTGGTTATTAGTGAGATGGGGAGATATGATACCATTCTTTAGATATGCATGGATGTCGTGGTACCACGGGGACTGGGGACCAACCAAGACACACACCATTTCTGCATCAGCATTCTCATAAGCTGGTGTATGTAGCTGCTCGACTAGGAATTCATACTGTGATGCATTGCATGGGATTTCTAACAAGGACCCAATAGTTGCCATTGTGTCGGCTACTTTGTTTTGAAGTCTTGGTATCTGTGTAAACTATAGATTCAAGAAATGCTCTTTCAATCTGTCCATGAGTTCTTTGTAAGGTAGCATCTTATCATCCTTTTTTTGATATTCATCTAGGACTTGCTTGATAATGAGCTATGAATCACCGAACACTTGTAGTTCTGTGATATTCCATTGAATGGCTATTTTGAGACCTAAGATGAGTGCCTCATATTCTGCAATGTTGTTGGTACATGAAAATCCCAACTTGAATGATTTTGAAATGTAGTCACCTTGAGGTGTGACAAATAGAATTGCTGCCCCTGATCCATGTAATGTGTAGGAGCCATCAAAGTATAGCTTCCACATGGGTTGTTCTTCAATCATACATAAGTGTTCGTCAGGGAATTCCATGATTAGTGGATAAGCATCCACCAGTGGTGCTTTTGCTAACTGATTGGCAATGAATTTCCCTTTGATTGCTTTTCGATCTATGTACTGGATGTCAAACTCGCTGAGTATCATGACCCATTTTGCCATACAGCTTGTGAGAGTTGTCTTTGATAGTAGATATTTGAGGGGGTCCACTTTTGAAATGAGCCTGATTGTGTGACTGAGCATGTAATGTCTAAGCTTTTAAGTGGCAAAAACCACTGCAAGGAATGCTTTTTCCATGGGTGAGTAATTAAGCTCATAGCTGACAAGAGTTTGACTAATGTAGTAGATGGCTCTCTCTTTGTTTTCATCATCATGCTGAGCTAGGAGTGCCCCCAGTGCTGTAGTGGTTGCTAAGATGTAGAGTATGAGAGGGTGTCCTAGAACTGGTGGTACTAGGATTGGAGAATTGGCTAGATACTCCTTGAGCTTATCAAAGCTTCTCTGACATATGGGATCCCATTTGAAGCTTGTGTCTTTGCATAAAAGATGCATGAAAGGTTGGCACTTGTCTGCCAGTTGAGAAATGAACCGACGTACTGATTGAAGCTTTCCTTGTAGGCTTCTGAGCTGTTTGAGTGTTCTTGGGGGAGGCATTTCTGTTATTGCTTTGACCTTTTTAGGGTCAATCTCTATGCCTCTTCATGATACTATGAAACCTAGGAGCTTTCCAGATGTAACACCAAAGACACATTTCTTTGGATTGAGTCGTAACCCATAGTGTTGCAGGTGATCAAACACACTCTCAAGAATGTCAAGGTGTTCATGGCGTGTCTTTGATTTTGCAAGAATATCATCCACATAGTCCTCTAGGATCTTGTGGATCATGTCATGGAAGATTGCTATCATCGCTCTCTGATATGTGGCTCCTACATTCTTTAGACCAAAGGGCATCATGTTATAGAAAAAGGTACCCCATGGAGTGGTGAATGCTATTTTGTGTTGGTCTTCTGCTACTATATGAATCTGATTGTATCCAGAGAAACCATCCATTAGTGACAACATTTCATGGCCCACTATAAGATCTACGATCATGTCTATGTTAGGTAGTGGGAAATCATCTTTAGGACATGCCTTGTTTAGGTCCCTAAAATCTATACAAATTTGGATGTCGTCGGAAGGCTTTGTGATAGGTACCATGTTGGAGATCCAATCTAAGTAATCTATAGCTTTGATAATCTTTGCATCTAGGAGCTTTTCTAGTTCTGATTTTACGAATAGAGCTACTTTGGGATGCATTTTGCGTAGCTTCTACTTTACTGGCTTAACATTGGGGTCTACGGGTAGATGATGAACAACAAGTTTAGGATCAAGTCCAGGCATGTGTGTGTATGACCATGCAAAGTTTCTAGTAGCTTCTTGAAGTGGCGTAGTGAAAGCCATTTCTTCACCTTCTGTCATGTTGGCTGCAATGTAGGTGATCCTCAAACATTCCTCTGTACCTAAGTTGACTAGCTTGGTTTCTTCTATGATGATAGGTGACTGCTCAGGACTGTAATCCTGGATGGGAGGAAGAGGCAAGTCTTCATCTTCTAGCACTTGAATTGCCAAGTTTTCACTAGAAGATATGCTCTTTATTTTTACTTTTTTGGAATCAGAATGTGCCTCAGAAGGGTTTTCACATAAGGACTCATGTTTTAATCTTTCTATTTCTCTTTTCTAGCTAAAGCTTTCCTCCTCTTCGAAGTATCCTTCTGGGTCAAGCTTATAGATGTGAGTTGACTCTAAATTGTGAACTAATTGTGGGCCTGATGCCCCCATGAATTCTAGGAGTGCTTCTGTGCTTTGGAACTCATCAATGTGTGCAATGCTTGGTTAGTCCTAGTCTATGAGTTGAGGGTGAATGAGGGGAATTTCTATGAGATTGATGGCAAGTTGTTGGAGGACAGAAGTCCTCAGGAGGGTGTCATTGTCAAAGATATCATCGTAGGATCTGATTTCTTTCTCTTCAGGGATGTCTTCGATCTCTATGAGGTCATCCTGGCTATTTAAGAGGGGAATGCTAGTCATGTTGGTGCCCCCAGCTGCGGTATTGGGCCCTTGTATATGCAGGCGAGGGGTATTAAACACAAGACCCTGATGTTGTGGGTTCTTGGATGCTGTAATTGGGTCTCTGCTTCCACCTTCTTGTGGTCCTAGACCACCACCTTGGTAGTTCCATTGCTTAGTAGTGTACTTGTGTGATTGTGGGTATTTATCTTTGAAGTAACCAAGAAGTTGTTTGTCAAGTGGTGGGGGATCTTTGTACAACCACCTATTAATGTTAGGATCCATTTCTTGACTATTTAATGTGCCATGGGATTCAAAAGTCATAGGTCCCATTCTCTTGATTTCATGATGCTCTTCAATAGGCTTGCTTTGGTGATTCGGGCGCCCTTGAGTATGTGGATCAAGTGGGAGGGCCCCTATGGAAAATGCATCATGTAGGCTATATTCACCACAACCCTGGTTATTGATCTTGACGGAAGAGAGGGTAGAGGTGAGAATGGTTTCTGGATCGCAATGGGATCGGGATGAGCTGGCAATAGAAGTACCAATGTCAGTTCTAGGACAATGAGTGGAGTGAGGGAATGATGCTTCCATCGCACGATAGTATGCGAAGGGTTGGGGGTCAACATGGATGGTAACCTCAGTGCCTTGATGTGGAAATTTGATGCACTGATGGTAAGTAGATGGTATAGCCTTAATGGAATGAATCCATGGTCGGCCTAGGAGGATATTAAATGGTAGGTCAAGATCAACAACATGGCAAATAGTATCTTGTGTTGCTGGGCGCAGCTGAATGGGCAAAGTAATGGTACCTTCAGAGGTAAACTCCAAATTGTCATAGGCTTTGATAGTGATTACTTCATGTGCTATATCGGCCTAGGTGAACCCAATTTTCTGAATGAATTTCAAAGTACACAAGTTTAGGGCTAAGCCATTATCTATTAAGATCTATTTGATGGCAAAGTCTCTGAACATGACGGTGATGCGGAGAGGGAGAGTATGGTCAGGTGCAACATCTGGTATGTTAGATGTTTTGAAGGATAAAGAACAAGCTATGGATAGATGTCCCACAAGGGTCTCAAACTGGGTGGTGTTAATGTCTGTGGGGACATGTCCTTCTTTGAGAGCTCGGTTAAGGATCTCCTGATGGAGAGGTGAAGTGCGAAGAAGGTCCAAGATGGATATTTGGGCTGGTGTGTTCCCCAGATGTTCTATGAGGTTTTACTATGCATTGTGTGCATTATGTGTTGGCCTTGGTTGGGCACCAGCAACAGTGATTCGGCCTCTGCGGGTAGTAACAACACATTGACGATCTGCTCCTCTGACATGGATAGCATTGACTGTGGGCTCAACTTGGGTTATACATCCAACAATATTATCATAATTGATATAGGTAGTAGTGTGATCTTCTTGCTTACCCTTGCCATGATTCTAGGAATGATTGGTATTAGTTTGGTTGTTCCCAGCATTATGTTGTGGGAACACATTCTGATAAATTTGTAAGTTGGCATTTGGCAAGGCTTGAGCGGGTGTATCTACTTGAATCTCTTTTTGATCAATGAGATCTTGGATATAGTTTTTGAGTCTCATACACTTCAAAGTAGTGTGTCCTTTGACATGATGATAATCATAGTACTTGTGATCTTTGTACCAATCAGGCTTGGGAGTGGTATCATCAACTGGCTGAATTGGTGGATATGTAATCAAGTTGGCCTTGGCCATTCGATGAAATATAACATCCAAAGGTTCACCCAATGATGTGAAGGTCTTCTTTGGATAATTTTGAGCTCTGGGTTTGTTCTTCTTGGGAGCAATATTGACGGCATTGACTTGATTGTTTGGATTACCTTGATAAGCTTGATGGGCTGGTTGCTGATAATTCTGCTGATTATTCTGAGAATGATATTATTGTGTGGGTTGCTGATGGACTTGAGGAGGTTGCTGATGGATGGGCACTTGTTGTTGTTGGTATGTAGGAGTTGACAGAGGACTAGCTAGAACAAATTAGACATGCTTGGTATCAGTGGCTCCATCAGTAACAACATTTTTGTTATGATTTTAGTAACGGGATTTATCATTGCTGGGTTTTTGGGCATCATTTTTGAAGTGTCAGATTGTGCCTTCATCTAGGAGGGCCTTTTCAATACCTATCCCATTGCTCTTGATATTTTGATAGGTTTGGAGACAATTCATCCTCATGAAATGGGATAGCTTAGGATGTAGATTATCAATAAAGATTTTGGTCAAATGCTTTTCAGGTGGCTGGTATGATAACCTGGTAGTAAGGTTCTGCCATTGTTGCAACTATTCTGCTAGGCTTTCTCCATCTTTCTATTTTGAGTTGCAGAGATCTAACAAGGTCAACTCATTCTCAACATTGTGGGCATAGTGGGAAATGAACTTCTCAGAAAGTTTAGCAAAGGTTGTGATAGTCCCACAGGGTATTTTGTAGAACCACTCAACAACGGTTCCTCCCAAGCTTTTGGGGAATAGGCGTAAGAGATAGTTATCACTATAAGCCACTTCTTGGCACACCATATATAATTCTTTAATATGATTGACTGGATCTCCTTTCCCTCAATATTTATCAAACTTAGGTGTCTCAAAGTGCTTGGGGAAAGGTATAGCGGCAATAGACCGGTCAAATGGATAAGGACACACCTCCTCAAACTTGTAAGTTTTATTCTTAGTACCGATTTGAAGCTCTTTAAGAGCATTCTTCATGGCTTCCCATTCAGCATTGATTGGTGTTTGAGTAGGTACTCCCATTTGAGGTGGGTATTGTTTAGTGGGATATGGAGATGGCCCAGTAGGATAGGTAGATTGGAGTGGATTTTGGAGTGATGTTTGCTAGGGATATTGTTGATGCAGCATAGGGGGATATTGTGGTGGTGGATATGAGATTGCTTGCTGGTGTTGTGGGATGACTGGGACTTGCTACTGTGACTGATAGGAGGAAACTTGTTGCTATTGGGGAATGATGGGGGTTTGTTGCTGTGATTGGAAGTATGGTTACTATGGGGGTGGCTGGTGGAATGATGTAGCTTGTTGGTAAGATGGTCCTTGTTGAACTTGGCTCTGTGGTTGACCGATATAAGTTGGGTGCATTCCCATATTTCTTAGGGGTGGAACTGATGTAGGGAAGCCTGAAGCAAAGGGTGATTGGGCAAGATAACTTGTGAAATGGGATGAACTTTGCTGCTGAGGTGGAGGAACTTGTTGAAAAGCATTGGGTGTTGGGAATGGATAGCTCATGAAGGATGAGGTTGGTGGAGGTTGAGATGGTTGCTGTTGTGCTGCTTGCGAGAAGGTGGCTTGTTGGTTTGCAAATACGGATGTAGGAGAGTGAGTTGGTATTCCAAAGGCTTTCATGTCTTCTTGAGTGAGACCCCAACGAGGACCAGTGTGAGGTGGGAATTGTGTTGCAGTGGATGTCGGGAAGGTAGATGTGATGAGAGTTTGGGACATGAATGGTGGTTTTGAAAAACTCATGGAAGGCATTCCTGTGGTGAAGGCATTTTGCTGGGCTTGTGCCTGGGTAGATGCTTGTTGGGGGGGAAATGAAGAGAACACTTGCATTCCCCATGAAAAGGGTGATGTTGATGCGGAAGCTGTACACACTAAAATATGCACTTCTATGAACCATTACATGCAAGGTTACTCAAGAGTGAGGCCTCACAAAGCGGCTCATAGCTCTCTATGCATGGAGTTGCAAGGGACTATGAGTTTTTCTCTCAGCTAGAGCTACAAGAAAGTGACCTTGCTAGTCAACCACACAATGAGAGATTCACAATGAAGACAAGGGCAAGAGTGCCAATATCTCCAAGAATCAAATGTGCAATGCAATGCAAACTATATGAGAATGCAAATCTAAGCTATGAAAGGAAAGTACAATGCAACTAATCTATGAAAGGAGATAGCAATGGATTACAATGCCTCCTATTTAGACTATGTGAGCTTATTCTATTGCATAAAAGGAAATCTATACTAAGATGCCATGAATGCAACTATGAAAGCAAACTAAATGAAATGCAACAACAATGTCTTCAAGGCTTGGATGCAAGGATGTCTTTAAAGAGCTCCAAATGATCTAGAAAACCTGCAGCATAACATTAGCATAAAATATGGATATCCAAATGAAGGAGAGAGCTCTCCTTTTATAAGAAATGAGGTGAAATGGACCATGGAGATTAAGAGGCAAAAAGTCTTAATCAGCGGTGGAGCTTGAAAGAGGAGCAATCCATGTGCACAAGCATCCTCCAATGAGAGTGAAGTGTTGACTTTTGAGCCTCATGTGAGACAAAAAGTGCTTTTTCCCTTTTTATAAAATAGGAATAATGCTTTATTTGTGCAACTTAGGATAAGAGGAAAGTGGGGCTTTTTATTTAATTAAAAGGGGAGGAAATATTCCTTTTAATCAAATAAAGACTTAGGATAAATGGTTAGCCCAAGGATAAAAATCCAATATATGTTCGAAATTAAGACTTGATCAAGAAATTGATAATGTTGAAAATATTGATTATTGATAAAATTGATTCAGGGTTTATAAATTGAATAAATGGGGCCTAAAGTCTAGGCGACCATTTTAGGGTGCATACATTTGCCCCTCTTTGACTAATGTGTGATCGATTTGGGAACACATGTAGTCAAAGAATGAAGTTGAAATGTGAGATCGATCTGGGATCACAAAACAACTCAAATATGAGGTCGATTCGGGATCATATCCGAACAAACATAAACAAAGGCCTTTGAACATGAGGTTGGTTCGGGATCACATTCAAAGTAAGAGATAAAAATCTCAAATTTGAGCAAAAGCTCACAAAAGATGTCTAAATCAAGAGAATCAAGAGAATCAGAGATGAGAATCCCATAGATAATGCCCCCTCGGAATTGAAATCGAAATCAGGTAGAGGAGAGACAGCAAATCGATAAAGATTTGATCAAATCAGAAGGAAGTCATAATCGAATGTAAAGGTCAAGAGGTTAACCATCAGGAAATGAAAACATGCCCCAGTGAGGAAGTAGAAGAATAGAAATAGAAGACTAGAAATAGAGCGAATGAAAGACTAGAAAATTTGAGAGACATGGAAGGAAGAAAGTCCATCAAAGATCGAAGAATTATGCCTCAAAAGGTCAGTCAACTGCGTAGAAGAATGAGAAAATTTGGAAACGCAACTCAGATTTTGATTTCGAGTCTGAAAATGGATAGAAAATGATGTGATATGAAAGACTAGAAATGAAAGATATGATCAAGAAGAATCAGAAACTGAGCACAGTTGACCAACTAGTCCGTAGATGATAAAAAGGAGAGCTCTCTCCATATGCAAGATGCAAAAACTAATCTAACATGAACCTAAAAATGCAAGCTACTATGAAAGTGGTTGACTTGCAAGGTCACAATGCTTATAGACATCTAATTATCATCATCAAGCGTTATTGGTAGCGTCGTAAGATCATACAATGCACACTAGCATTACTATGTGGATATGAATATGATCTTTATCAGATAGAAATGTGGAAATCTTACCTAGGCATCAAAGACATATAGGTCAAGATGACTAATGCAGTAAGACTACCTAAGTTTGATATGGTGAGATTATGCTTGTATCAAGACACATGAAAGTCAGGATAGCTAAAAGCATGCACTCGCAAAACAGTCAAGGATAATACCTTGTCAATCCATAGTGTCAAGTAGGACCAGCATAAATGCTCATGACAGTTAGGATCAACAAAATATACCCACAAGCAGATAAAGAAAACATGTTCTCATTCCCTCAGTCTTCTAGCTATGCATCATCGAAAACTTCTCAGGGAGAGATCACTCATCAAAGAAATCCTCATAGACAGCACACAAAGAAAAATAAAGTCATCATATCGTCAACGAGTTGATTGTTTAAGTGCGTGTGTGTTGGTCATAGAGTCAAATTCTGAGTATCTTATCTGCAAATGGGAAATATCGCATCATGCGAGACTGTTGGGTAAGACATCTGATAAGTGTTAAGAAACACTCAACGCAAGGGTAGTGTTGAAAAACACTGTTTTGGGTGGTGTTGAAAAACACCTGTTGTGAAATGCCCCAAGAGACAAACGCACCTAAAGGACCAATGCTAACAGTTATGCCCCCTAGACAAAGACAAAGACCAATTCCAGACTAAGCCAAATAAGGTCAAGGCATGATGGAAAGTGGTTAAGTGTCGAGGATGCATGCTAATAAATAGGGGTGCAAAGGCCTCAAGTAGCGCCTGTTTCCAGGTTTTCACCACTTGGAATCATTTTTCATTTTTTCATTTTTTTTAGATTTTTGCTACCAAGGCGCCTATTGCTAGGTTTTCACCAAGGCACTTTTTCTATTTTTTTTGATTTTTTGGATATTTTGATTTTTTTGTATTTTTTCAGGACTTTTTATGCTTTTTAGAATTTTTTCAGCATCATATATCAATTTTTTTGGGTATTTTTTTCAGGATCAATAAGATATATACAAAAGATGCCCCCAGACAGAACGGGCATCAAGGATAGAACTTCTTAAGGTGCACAATGTTGATGGGATCAGGGAGCTGTTCTCCATCAGGATCTGACAGTAAATACGCACCAGTACCAAAAGCAGCTGTGATGACATATGGTCCAAGCCAGTTAGGTTCAAACTTGCCCTTTTGCTCTCTATTTTGTTGGTTTTTAGGGTTTTCTCGTAAAACAAGATCACCTATTTGAAATTCTCTAGGGCGAACCTTCTTGTTGAATGCCTTGGACATACGCTTCTGATACACTCTCATATGATCAAAGGAAGCCTTACGCTTCTCATCTAGAAGTTCTAGTTCCTGCAACCTCATGGCGCGGTAATCCTCATCTGTAATCAAACCTTTGAGTGAGACTCTGAGGGATGGTATCTCGACTTCTAAAGGTAATATTGCTTCAGCGCCATAGGTGAGAGAGAAAGGAGTGGCTCCTGTAGGTGTGCGAATACTTGTTCGGTAAGCCCATAGTGCTGGATTGATTTGTAAGTGCCAATCCCTACCATTCTTGTGTACTGTTCTATGAAGAATCTTAAGAATGGTTTTGTTAGAAGCTTCTGCCTGTCCGTTTCCTTGTGGGAAATATATGGAGGACCAATGTTTCTTGATTTTAAACTTTTTGCATAGGTGCTTTAGGTCTTTATTCTTAAATTGACCTCCATTGTCAGTAATGATCTCAGAAGGCACTCCAAATCGGCAAATGATATGGTTCAAGATGAACAAAGAAATGGTCCTTCCTGAAGCAACAGAAAGTGGTACGGCCTCCACCCATTTTGTGAAGTAGTCAGTGGCAGTAATAATGAACTTGTGTCCACCTGATGAGTTGGGGTGAATTTGCCCAACCAGATCAAAGGCCCAGCGCTGAAATGGCCAATGAGAAATAGAAGGGATCAGCTCCCTACCCGGAGCATGAATCAGGTTGCCGTGTTTCTGACATTTTTCACATGACTTAGCAAAGGTGACTGCGTCCATCTGCATTGTGGGCCAATAATATCCCACCCTAAGCAACCTTCGGGCCATGGTAAGACCATTAGAATGCCCACCACAAATGCCCTCGTGGATGTCAGCTAGCGCTTGGTTGGATTCCTCCTTTTCCAAGCACCTAAGGAGTGTCCCATCTAAACCCCTTCTATATAAGTCACCAGAGATGAGGGTGTGGCGAGAGGCGTTACGGATGAGGTTTCGGCATTCGAAGCGGGTGAATGTGTCAGGGATGATGCCATCACGAAGATATGAATAGATAGCACCATATCGGGAAGACTCGTGTGTGATAATGGCACAAATGACACGGCTTTCAGATGAGTCAAAGATGGGATGTTGTAGCTCTTCCACCAGGAATTCAAATCTGGATTCATGTGTCTCCAACTGAAGAAGTGAAGCTAATGTGGCCATGGCGTCTGCAGCTTTGTTCTCTGTCCTAGGGATTTGTTGAAACATCACAAAGGTGAAATAGCATTTCAAAGAATCAACCATCTTTTTATAGGGTATCAATTTGTCATCCTTGGTTTGATACTCTTCATTGACTTGGTTGATGATTAGCTGAGAATCCCCAAAGACATGTAATTCTGTGATATTCCATTCTATAGCCATTTTCAAGCCATTAGTTAAAGCTTCATATTCTGCAATATTATTGGTACATGGGAATAATAGTTTATAAGACTTTGGAATGTTGTACCCATGTGGAGAAACAAATAACACTCCAGCACCTGATCCATTTTGCATGCGGGAGCCATCAAAGAACATTGTCCAAGTGCGAGTAGTGGTATATAAGATGTGTTCATCTGGGAATTCCACTTGGACTGGCATACTATCCTGGATTGGAAAATCAGCTAATTGGTCAGCAATAGCTTGCCCTTTTATTGCCTTCCTTTCAACGTACTCTATGTCAAATTCAGTGAGGACCATCATCCATTTAGCAAGTCTACCTGTCAGGGAAGCCTTACCAAGCAAGTATTTAAGGGGATCAATTTTGGCAATCAAGTGTATGGTATGAGCAAGCATGTAGTGGCGCAACTTTTGAGAAGCAAACACCACCGCGAGACAAGACTTCTCAATATTATTGTAATTGATCTCATAAGAGACTAGAGTGCGGCTGATATAGTAGATGGCCCGTTCTTTCCCAGTATCATCTGTTTGAGCCAATAATGCCCCCAGGGAAGTGTCTGTAGCTGAGATATATAGAAGCAATGGTTTCCCTGGAATAGGAGGCATTAAGATCGGAGGATTAGCCAAGTATTGTTTGATCTGATCTAGGCTCTTTTGACAATCCTCGTTCCAAACACAAGAAGCACCCTTATGCAATGTTTTGTTGAAGGGTTGGGCTCTATCTGCAAGCTGAGAAATAAACCTCCTAATTGATTGAAGATGTCCTTGAAGACTTCTCATTTGGCTGATATTTCGAGGAGGTGGCATGTCTAGGATTGCTTGGACTTTTTCGGGATCAACCTCGATACCTTTTGCTGATATTATGAATCCTAAAAGTTTGCCTGAGGTGACGACAAATGCGCACTTCTTTGGATTCAATCTGAGTTGAAATTGTTCCATACGATCTAGAATTACTTCCAGATCATTGAGGTGTGTGTCCCTTTTTCTTGATTTTGCCAAGGTATCATCCACATAATCTTCCATATTTTTGTGCATCATATCATGAAAGATAGTTGTCATAGCTCTTTGGTAGGTTGCTCCTGCATTCTTTAACCCGAATGGCATGACGTTCCAACAGTAGGTTCCCCATGCACATGTGAATGCTATTTTCTCTTGGTCTTCAGGAGCTATTTTGATTTGATTATACCCCGAGAAACCATCCATTAGGGAATATATGTCATAGCCCGCTGTCATGTCCACTATCATGTCAATGTTTGGAAGTGGAAAGTCATCCTTTGGGCAGGCTTTGTTTAGATCTCTAAAATCTGTGCAGACACGAATGGACCCATCATGTTTGGAGACCGGTACTATGTTTGAGATCCATTCTGCCTAATCGATGGCTCTAATAAATCCAGCTTTCAAAAGCTTTTCTAATTCTCCTTTGACAAGTAGAGCTATATGTGGATGCATTTTTCTTAGTCTCTGTTTGACTAGCTTGACTCCTGGAGCTATAGATAAGTGATGCATTATGAGATTTGTGTCAAGCCCTGGCATGTCTGAGTAGGTCCATGCAAAATTAATTTTCTTTTTCTGTAAAAACTGTACATATGCCTTGGTCTCTTCCTCTGATAAAGACTGAGCAAGATGGACTATCTGAGGATTTTCTTCTGTGTTTAGATTGATCAGCTTTGTTGGTTCAATCAATATTGATGATCTATCCTGGAAATAACTCGGCAAGTTATTAAGTACCCCATCCTTAGGTGCCTCAAAGAGGTTTTCACCTTTGGATGCGTCATTTCTTTTTACTATTTTTGGTTCTGACACCCCCACAAAGTGGTTTTTGCCATCAGACCTATTTTTCTTTTTCTCTTTTGTTTTGAGACTGAGGTACTTAATATCAGGCTCCGTCATGCTGGTTGTTGGTTCACTGGTGGAAGAAGCCACGGGTTCGAGAGCATTCAGATAGCAAGCAATTTCGTAATCATTACGAAATGTGAGGAATGTGGGCTCGTGGTGGCGCTGGGGCCAGTCAATCAGGTCAAAGTGAACAAGGGGCAAGTCAATGGTAGGTTCGATGTTGTGAATGTGAAAGGTGTCATCTCTGGTGACCATATAATCGGAGCTCATCAAGTCTTCTCCTAAGATACCTGAATTGGGGCTCATCCTATCAAACAAAGCGTCGTCTACTAAGGTGATTTGAGGAGGGCAATCCTCTAGTCTGACACTAGGATCGTTAGTTGCATCGGGTTGGGTACTATAGGCATGGATAATATCCACATCTAGATCAATTGTTGCATCTGAAAGCGAATCCCATTCATATTCATGGGAGTCTGTCTCTGAGTCATCATTTAGGCCTCGTGATGTAGAAGCCTCAAGGTTAGGGAGGGTTTCCCCCTCTCTAGTGCTAGTATTGGTACTATCCGTCGCAGCTAGGACAGTAACATTTTCCTTTGTCGATCTAGAAGTCACACAATCACTATCCGTCGCAGCTGGGATAGTAGGACTATTAAGCATCAAATCTGTGGAATCTCCCCAAAGGAGATTCATTGAAGGCACCCAATCATCAGACACATCTTGTTGGTTGGAGAGATCGGGCGTATAATCTGTATCACTGTCACTGTCCGTTGCAGCTAGGATAGGGATACCTTTCTTCTTCTTATTCTCAAAACCTAAGCCGATCGTGGACTTATTTTTGCGTCCAAAGAGAGCATGATCAAGAGGCTCAGCTTTAGCATCCAGCCTATGACTAAGGGGACCAAATCCCGGATATCCCATATTTTTAACCAGTGTATATCCTTTCCCATAAGTTTCAGGTGAAGGAGCAAAATTCTCATTATGTTTGTATTTCTCTTCGTGATATATCCAGTTCCTTACAGCAACTTCCTCTTTCTCTTCTTGAATGGGGACCGAAGACTCAACAAATTTCCCAAATAACGTCATTGCTGATGATGAAGGCTTCACATTTGAGGAGGGTCTCCCATAAGACCTAGGAGAGATTGGCATTTTTGTAAAAGAATCAATCTTATAATCTCCCATCCCAAGGTCCATGGTCTTGAATTTCTGCTTGCATTGTTCAAGTGAACTACTAAGATTGTCAGCTTCTCTATTCAAAGGTACATGTGATCCCGCGGAAATGTTATTAACTGATAGAGCACTGTCTCCCAGGATGCAAATTTCTACACCATTATGGGGGAACTTAACACACTGGTGATATGTCGATGGGACTGCCTGCATTTCATGAATCCATGGCCTACCTAGCAAAATGTTGTAGGCGAGAGGTCCAACATCAACAATTTGGAATAATATGTCTCTTTCTACAGCACCAATACGAATAGGCAAAACAGCCAACCCCTTAGAACTTCTTTCTGCTTCATCATATGCTTTGATTGTGATTCTTTTCTTTGTGTCAATGACGTTCTCGGAATACCCTAGAGCTAGCAGCAAACTCAAAGTACAAATATTAAGCCCCGCACCCCCATCTATCAGTACACGCCTAACACGGGTTTTATGAATCATGACCTCGATATGTAAGGCCAAATTATGTGGGTGACTAATGGATTTGTCATCTTCTTCTGAGAAGGTGAGGAAATGAGGGCTAGCCAAATGGTTGACCATGTTTTGGAATTGGTCGATATCTAAGTTATTAGGGACATTGGCTGCTCGCAAAGCATCCTCAAGGACGCGCTTGTGCTTAGGAGATAATTCTAAAAGCTCAAAAATGGATATCTGAGCGGGTGTACGTTGTAGTTGGTCAATAAGGTTATAATTGGAATCAGGACCAACGATAGATTTTGGAGGAGCACCTTTGGACACGGGCTGTTTAGACTTGCTAGTGCTAGGACCTTTGATGATAATGGGTGTTTGGGCCTGACCCCTAGTGACCGCATTGAGGGACTGGGGCATTCTTTGTGAGTGAGGACCTCTTATCACCATAGCGGGTCTTTCATTAGTCATAGGAACTGAGTCCACATTATGTCCATGAGGATCTTTCTTTCTCACCATGTTGATATTATCGTCAGCCACTTCAAGCATGTTAATCACATTATCAGCATGTGTGTATGTATAGTTAATAGCCGCCTTGCCATTCTTACTACTAGAATTCTCTCCTTTTTCATATTTAGGCAAGGGCTCTTTAAAGGATTTATGGTCTGCATTAGTAGTTAACCCATCCACTTGTAATTGTCCTTTCTCAATAAGGTCTTGGACAAGATGCTTGAGTTTAAAACAATTTTCTATGTCGTGTCCAATCCCATTATGGAAAACGCAAAAAGCCTTAGCATCCCACCAATGAGGTAAAGGATCTGGTATTCGATGTTTTGTAGGATCTTGTGGGTGCGCCAGATTATGAGCGACTAGTGTCTTAAAAACATCTGCATAGGATTCTCCCAATTTAGTGAATTGTCTTTTCTCCGTTTTAGATCTCTTTTGATACTGAGGTTTGTCTTGTTGCGTTGACGATGTTTGCAACTTCATAGCTTGAACTGCATGAGAGAGATTAAGAACTCCTTCATTTTTGACCTGAGATGAATCAACAACTCCGTCGTTGACGACTTGCTTATTTTTGTTCCAATAAGAGTTCTTTTTGTCCTTGTTACCATTAATATTGTTATTTTGGCTATTGTTGTTATTTGTTGGTTTAGCCAAAATTCCTTGTTCTTTTAGGACATCCTCAATGCAACATGCCACCTCTATCATAGTATCAAAGGAATTAAATGGGATTTTCTTGACTTCATATTTGAGTTCTGGTATTAGATTGTTCACAATGATATCAATTCTCTCTTCTTCAGGGATTGTCCTTGGGTATTTCGAACACAATCGCCTCCATCGTTGCAAAAAAGTAACAAAAGATTCCCCTTGATTTTGCTTAAGTTTACACAAATCAAGCATGGTGACCGACCTAGATAAATTGTAAGCAAAATGTTGCACAAATCTTTGGACAAGTTCTCTAAATGTCCTTACTGGAGGGGAAAGGTCGGTGAACCACTCCATGGCTTGACCTTTTAAACTCCTTGGGAATAATCTCAGCAAGTAGGAGTCTTTGTGGTGAAAGGAAAAGCTCATTATGTAGAATTGTCGAACATGGTCATGAGGGTCACCCGTGCCATCATATTTGTCGTATGTTGGGAATTCAACTTTCTTAGGGAATTCTACCATCACCACACTTTTGTCAATGGGATTAGGACATATGGAGTCCAAATGAAATGTACTCTTGGGAGCCTTCATTCTATCTATATCCTTTTGCATTTGTAAGATTAACTCATCAGTTGAAGGATTCTATTTCTTGATTTTTTGGTGAACATCAAAGTTATATGGAACTTTAGCGCCTTTGTTGATAAGACTTTCCAAAAATTGGTCTTTGTTTTGTTCCACGTATTGCTCCACATAGGCTTGAAAGGATGGTTCTTGTTGCATAGTCATGAAGTCCATATGATCAGATTTAGCATAACTGCCTCCATGTTGTGAGCCATGATGTGCTCGTTGGGAGGGTTGCTTTGAATGTCTATGAGACGATTGTCTCCTATGATGGTCACATCTTGAAGTCCTTCTTCCTCTAGGACTTGGGGATCGTGAGGGTGTCTTTGATCTTCTTCGAGGGCTAGGGGAAGGGGTAGATGGGGGCGAGTTGATCCCACTATTGGCTCCCCTCCCGTTAGATCGACTTTGGAGTTGTTGTGCATAGAGTCTATCTTCTTCTTCTTGGGTGACTCTTTTCTGTATATCCAACAATGCACGTTCCTCTTCCTCTAGTTGTTGAAATTTTTCCTTTTTTGCAGCCTGTTCATCTAAGTAGGCTTGCTTCTCTCTCTCAATGCTTCTTAATCTTGTATTTGCATATCGAGAAGTGTCCTTAAGTGGGGAGGTTTGTCTTGAATGCCTTATTGCATTAGCTGCGTTAATATGGTGATCACTAGATTCGTTGTTCTGGTCTTCGTGTTGTGACCCTGAATCTGAGTGGGCTGACTTATGCTGTCTTTCGGCTCGTTGATGAGCATCAAAATACCTCGCGTTGTTAGGAGGTGACCCGGGTGGACTGGCATGAGAAGAACCACCATACTCTCTTCTGTGTCGTTGAAAGATATCCTCGAGAGTTTGATTCATGGCTTCTCTTTGTTGTCGGGTGAAAGTGTAACTCATGTCCATACTTGATGAAAGTGGTATGAAAGAGGTGCTCACTTCACTAGGGTTAGCTCCCGGATTAAAACAAACCTCAGATTCACTCTTAGGAGATTGGTCAAAAAGGGGTCCTTTTCCCTTAGGTTGTCGACGGGTCTTGATAGGTGGTAACTGGCTAAAGGCAACAGGGGGTCGCTTCCCTTGATTAACTTGGTACCTTGTCGTAACTGACATGAAAGAGAGATATTCTTAATGATAAGGTGACCTTTCAAAGTGTCAACACCAAACTAGGATAATCGAAATCCTCTATTGTCCAAAGAAAGATAAAAAGAAGAAAAGAAAGGGGGCTTTACCAACACTGTCAAAGAGGTGCTTCAAATCAAAGGGTGACTACCCTTGCACTTTTGAATCAGGAGGTTGGACTAGGCCAAAAGATAATTGAAAATGAAAGCGATTTGGACAATAAGAGAACTGAAATTTTCCCAGAATATAGCTAACAATTTTAAAGATGAACCTTGGCACCAAGAATGGCTTTCTAACTTGACAATTATTCCAAAGTGACTTTGTAAATCAAATGATGCTATCCCGGAGAACTAAGAACCAGAGATTTGGAGTCAAGACAGATCTCAAACGTTAGGGTGAGAAGCCTGTTCTAAGACCTGGCCTAATTGACAGCAACTGAAACTGACCAAAATTTAAGCATGACAAAAATGAACCAGGCGATATACTCCAGGCTACTGGGGTGATAAACCTATACCCGTGCGATACTTCGCCCTAAGACAGGCGATACTTCTTAACACTAGCAGGCGATATACTCCAGGCAGGTTGGGCGATAGTCCGTCAGGGGCAAACTATCGCGCGATCTTTCTCTTCAAAGGGAGTGATATTTCTAGCATGAGCGAAGTATCGCACGATACTTCGCCTTACAGGGTGCGATACTGTTACAGAATTATTCAACTCTTGACCAGAATTGTGTGAAATTTGTATTTTTGGGTCTGTTTGGTCAAAATTTTCAGTCTGAGGGTTGATGTTCTTGGTTTTAGTCACAAATTCAATAGCATTTGGATAGGTTTGCAAACAGTAAAGGATCAAACATGTCTTCAAGCACTTGAAACAAGGGCAAAAGCAACCTTGCCAAGACAAACACTTGTGATATCAAAATTGAAAAAGCACCCTATGAATGCTACCGATTGTTTGCATGTTGAGAACGTTTACACTGGTATCACATAATCGAAGACAATTCAAGTAATATCTACCTACAAGACAAGGCTCAATACTTACCAACTTAGCCCACAACTTGATGCCCCCTTGCCTCACACCAAGTGGTTGCCCACAAGAGATATTGGCTTTGTCATGGAAATGTCAAAATGACACAACCAAAGGGACACATATGGTGAGTATCTTAAGGTGATCTGGGTAAACCACTTGGATCAATCCTTGCACTAAGAAGATAAGCGGCTAAAAGAGGGTGGCTTCTATCTAATGGTTCTTAATAAAGATTTCCATTCACAACACCCCTCTTGCTCCTCATAAAGGACTAGGACCTCGCGGCCTCAAGAGTACCTTAAGCATTCTTGTTCAATGTTTTCCTCATGGTCGCAATCCCATGAGCTACTTACATCAAACGAAGACAAGTGTTATGTCTATCAAGGTTTTTGGTGTCCTTGATAGCCTTGAGATTATAGTGAGTTGGAATCACTTGCCACCAAGGAAAATGATGACAAGGTTGTCCCCACTTGAGTCGTTCCTCTTGATTGCTCAAGAGCAGGCCTTCTAAAGGATTCCTAAACTAAACAAAATGGATCAAATCTTGAGGTTCAAGGTTTTTGATTCACCACAAGGGTGAAGAGCATACTCCCCTATCTCAAGAATCTTTCCCAAACACACCAAGCAAAGAGATCAATTACCCCCTTGCTTCCAAAACTTTAAGATGGGTCAAGATTTTCTGATTCACCTAAAGGTGAAGAGCATACTTCTCCTACCACCTCAAAATCCCTTTCACAAGGTATTAAGATTCCTAATACAATTAGTGAATGCCACAAATGAAAGGAAAATAACAATAAGCAAGAAATGGAAAACTTTTTTTTTTTGTTTTTATGCTTGGGCAGCCCTGCAAAAACTGTTAGTAGCCCTCTTTGACATGCGTTTTTAGTAATTTTTAAGCAAAGGAGAGCACCTACAAACATAACTTGTTAGGCCCACAATGTTAGCAAAATCAAAATCCCAATCTAAATATGCAATAATCTAATGGATTCAAGCTAAAAAATGCAGGTTAGACCTATTTAAACAAAGTAAAACAGAACAGCAAGCTAAAATAGTCGAATTCGGACAAAAAAAACTGAAAGTGCAAGTCTCTGCCAGACCAGGCGATGTTTCTCAGTCTCCAACAGTATCGCGCGATACAGTTCCCTATAGTCGGGCGATACTTCCCCAGTCGGGCGATACTTCGCATGATGCCAGGCGATACTTCGCCCGATGCCAGGCGATAGACTTCACTATATGCGTGCGATACTTTTTTCGCACGAACTATCGCACCAAGATAGAAATTATATCGCGCGATATTTCTGAGAAGTGTCGCGCGATAATCTGAGACAGAAAACCAGAGATGCAGATTTTTCTGAAGATTAATTCGAAAATGACCAAAAATGCATCAAATAAAAGGACAAAGCTATCTACTCTGCCCCACGGTGGGTGCCAGAAATGTACACACTAAAATATGCACTTCTATGAACCATTACATGCAAGGTTACTCAAGAGTGAGGCCTCACAAAGAGACTCATAGCTCTCTATGCATGGAGTTGCAAGGGACTATGAGTTTTGCTCTCAGCTAGAGCTACAAGAAAGTGACCTTGCTAGTCAACCACACAATGAGAGATTCACAATGAAGACAAGGGCAAGAGTGCCAATATCTCCAAGAATCAAATGTGCAATGCAATGCAAACTATATGAGAATGCAAATCTAAGCTATGAAAGGAAAGTACAATGCAACTAATCTATGAAAGGAGATAGCAATGGATTACAATGCCTCCTATTTAGACTATGTGAGCTTATTCTATTGCATAAAAGGAAATCTATACTAAGATGCCATGAATGCAACTATGAAAGCAAACTAAATGAAATGCAACAACAATGTCTTCAAGGCTTGGATGCAAGGATGTCTTTAAAGAGCTCCAAATGATCTAGAAAACCTGCAGCATAACATTAGCATAAAATATGGATATCCAAATGAAGGAGAGAGCTCTCCTTTTATAAGAAATGAGGTGAAATGGACCATGGAGATTAAGAGGCAAAAAGTCTTAATCAGCGGTGGAGCTTGAAAGAGGAGCAATCCATGTGCACAAGCATCCTCCAATGAGAGTGAAGTGTTGACTTTTGAGCCTCATGTGAGACAAAAAGTGCTTTTTCCCTTTTTATAAAATAGGAATAATGCTTTATTTGTGCAACTTAGGATAAGAGGAAAGTGGGGCTTTTTATTTAATTAAAAGGGGAGGAAATATTCCTTTTAATCAAATAAAGACTTAGGATAAATGGTTAGCCCAAGGATAAAAATCCAATATATGTTCGAAATTAAGACTTGATCAAGAAATTGATAATGTTGAAAATATTGATTATTGATAAAATTGATTCAGGGTTTATAAATTGAATAAATGGGGCCTAAAGTCTAGGCGACCATTTTAGGGTGCATACAGAAGCTTGTTGAGTATGAAAGTGGAGCGGTTGTGCTACCCTCGGAATAGATGACGCTGATGTGGAGGCTTGTTGGGAGAAAGAGGGAAGCGATTGTGTTGACCCTGGAAAAGATGGTATGGATGCGAAAGCTTGTGGAGTGAAAGGGAAAGATGATTGCGTCCCTCCTGGTATAAAAGGTGTGGATGTGGGAACTTTTGAAGCAAGGGGGAAGGATGATTGCATCCCTCCTGGAAAGAATGGTGTTTCTTGGTTTATGGAAGGTGGAGGAACTACTCATGTAAAGGCTTGTGTAAGAGATGGGATCAAAAAGGGGATGATTTATGATTTGGGATAAGGGATGGAAACAACTCAAAGGTTTTGAACACTAAGTACTTGTGGATTTGGATCTCTGGATTTGGTGCAAAAGGATGGTGAGTTCTGATTTGGATATTGGATGCTGGATTTGGATGAAGGATATGGGACTCTGATTGTGGATTGTTGATGGAAAGATGGTGAAGGATGATGGAACAATGCTTTCTCTAAAAGGATGATGCAAATGCAATTGAGATGGATGATCTATGATGCTGCTAGGAAGATGATGGTGAATGCAGCTAAGGACTCTAGAATGCAACTAAGGATTTGGTGATGATGCCGAGATGAAACTAGGATGAGACTAGGATGAAGGACTACCGAGATAGGATTTTGAGATTTGAAGGTAGAATGGACATGTGATGGATCCTATCTAATCTTCTCTTTCAAGACTGATGTAGTGATGGTTCACTCGAAATCGGTAGGCAAACTTTTTGACTCTTGCATTATAGCCAATATTATCAAGCTTTTCTTGATATTTTTCTTTTGCTTGGGTTGCTTGGATAGAGGATTGATGGCTCTTAAGGTTTCTTTCTCCAACTTTCTTCTCTTGATAAGCTTTGGATTTGGGCAACTTAGCTTTCGGATCTTTGATCAAATTTGGCATAACTTGAGGAAATTCTGATAAGTTGGTTTGAGACAAAAAAGGTTCTTTGGATATCTGATTTCAAGAGTTTCTCTGCAAAATGTCTTGAGTATCTTGAACTGGGTTTGTTGATCAATTTGATGTTTCCCAATGGCAAAGGATAGATTTCAACAAAGATTTTTGGAAAAGCAATCTCCACAAGGGACAAAGCAACCTTGTGGGATAAAAATAGGATAACTGACTCTGCTAAAGCTTTGAAAATGTATGTTCCAACAATGTTCTCACGGAGTATTTGACTGTCAAGCACTTCAAACAGATCTACGTAAGGAAGGTGAGTATCAAAATCGCTTGCCCACAGCTTGGTACCCCATAGAAGGGAATAGAAATGGTGAGTAATCTTGAGGCGACCTGGTAAACCTCTTAGAATCGGTCCTTGCACAAGGATTTTGATACTTTCGGATGTAGATAGGGTAGCCTCTATTTTATCAGGTTTTTAATAGTTCTGTGGAGTCTCCATACCCGGTTATGCTGACCGCCTGTGACTCACTTAAGAGCCTAGCCAACAATGCTGGGGGAGGAATATTTACTTGTCCCCAGACATTTGCATTTGGCACAAAATGCCCGTGGATTAGGAGATATAAGTGAGTACTTTTTGCCTTCACTTTATTTATATACCAGCCGGGGGGGATACCGGTTTGAGGTCATTCTCCGAGGAGGAAGCACTTTTCTCCCTAGACAGGCCTCGCTAAAAGTAGAACAAGTGAACTTGTCTGAGTTCAAATGTTCTACGTTGCTTACTTTAACAGGTTTTATAGAAAATAAAAGCTCCTAGATGCACACAAGCAAGTTGTTCTTTTTCCCAATTTGATTAAGTGATGTTTGAATTTGAATAACTGAAGACACAAGTGTTTAGGCTTTGATTTTTTCTTTTTCCAAAAGACTTTCGAGCATTTGCAGTTGCTTTGACTTTGGGCATTCAAGATTGAATTATCGTGTTGATTTAGAACTTTGAAGTGCTTTGTTTTGTCCTTAAGGCATTCAAGATTGAATTTGCGCTTTGCTTGAATTGAAAAGGAGGGAATAGAGATGCTTGTTCTTTCCAATTTAGATCATTCAAGATTGTGTTTGATTTTCAAAATGATAATGACTCTTAGGACCTAAGTTCTTTTCCTTAGTTTCATTCAAGATTTGTTTGACTTTTTCTTTTTATGAATCTGAGAAAAAATTTAAGGCAAAAACATAGTCAACGGCGACATTGTCCAGCTAATAAGTGACACTGGAAAATGCACAGGTGACACAAAAGAACTCAAAGGTGGCAGTTAGATGCTTACACACGACAGAGAAAAATATCCAAGCAATAGAGAAATGCTTTCACGTGACAGAGAAATGTTTTCCGAGTGACAAGTGAAGATTAATAGGCGTTAGTAAAATGTGCATAGGCGACATAAATTTTTTTCATAGGTGACACTTCAACATGCACAGGCGAGACTTAAAAATGCCTAGGTGAGAGTGAAAGATGCACAAGCGATAACGAAATGTTTAAAAGGTGACAACATGTTAAGTATAGGTGACATCAAAATATACGTAAGCGAGAGTCAAATGGGCATAGGTGACACTTAAAAATGCACAGGCGACAATGAAATGGTTATAAGTGACAATGAAATGGTTATAGGCAACAATTCTGTATGTGGAGGCATGAATGTTTATGTCGTAGGCGTGATTATTTCTGTTGCAGGCAACAGAAAAGAAGTTTAGACAGAATAGAAGTTATCGAGCACGGAATTCTTCAGGAAATAAGTGTCGATACAGAGCTTGTAGGCATGATCATACTCTTTGTAGGCGTGACTGAACTGTGTTTAGGCATGACTAAACTTTGTGTAGGTGACATTTCATCTGTTTCCTGCAAATTATTCATGAAAAATGGCAAATATGAGAGTACAAAGTATGATCTAATCAAGCTGATTTGTGGGTTTGGGTCCCATCGGGCATGCTAGAATGTGGACAAGGCTTTTGAGGATACCTATTTTGAAAAGACTCAAGCCAAACAAACATTAGATTTTAACCTAGCATGAAATCAATCCAAAACAAAGAAAACTCTAAACTAAGCCACCTCAGATAGAGCTTAAACAGGTGTGCCCATGCACTGTTTGATTTGCTCTTGCTTAAGGGGATGTGGGTGTGCTCTCTAAGCACTTGGAGCATGTTCCTTATGCATTTTAGGATGGATTGAGATCCATAAAAATCCCATAAATGGCACAAAACAGGTATAGAACACCTGATTTTCCCCTAAGGCCTCAAGGATCAAATGATGTTGAAATGAAGATTAAGCTACATGATGTTTATGCTAAGATTGATTTTAAGCCAAATAGAGATGTGATATGATGCTATGCTTATGCAAAACAATGGAAGAAACTAGGTTAATCCATTAAATCTATGCTAAGATGTATTTTAAGAAAGCTTGAAAATGATGAGAGACTAATAATTAGTATTGATTATGCTATGTCTAGAGCTAAATGAGCATGATAACAATGCTTGAAATAAAAGGTGTATGAATGCTCTTAGAAATGAGGGTATTTATAGGATTTCCTAAGGGGGAATGAGTGGCTAGGATCAAAATCCTTAAGAGAGGCCAAGATTCATTCAAAGGGGAGCACATGGATTGTGCTAGTTCAGGGCCACCTCCTTGTGACAAGTGTCATAAGGGCATTGGGTTGAAAGATGGGAGGGATGTGAACAATTTGAGAAATGTGCCTAAGGTCAAAGGATGTAAGAAAGGGGTGAGGGGCTTCTTAAATGCACCATAAATGGATGTAAGAGGGATAAGGAGGCATTAAATGCATTTAATGCATGTAAGAGAAGTTTCTAGAAGTTTTTTGACTTTGGGTTAAGCTTAGGAGTTGGCTAACCTTGGTTAGGGAATGTGACAGGATTAGGGGGGGGATTAGCATTAGGATTAGGGTTACGACTTTCTAGAAGAGTCTAGAATTTCCTTAGGATAAACATGGATTTTAGGAAATAAATAAAGATTTATTTATTTCCATGGTTTAGGTTTGAGAATATTTATTAAAATGAATTTAATAAATATGAGGATTAAATATTTAATCTTAATTAAATATTTTGAGTTGGGATTAGGGTTAGGAAATGATGGGATTAGGTTTTAATCGAAATTAAAGGAGGATTAGAAGATTGTGGAAGAGGTTAGTGGTCTTAAGGAATTTGGCCAAGTTTTGGGCAAAAGATAAATAAATTATTTATTTTGGGATTTTTGGTCAATTTATTAATTAAATAATTAATAAATAGGGGAATAATGTTTAAATAAGATTTAAACATTTTTGGGAGGGATTTCTTAATTAAATATTTTTAATTAAGGTAAAGGGATTTAATGACAAAAATAAATAAATAAATTAAATAATTAATTAATTAATAAATGATGATGTCATCAAATTTTTTTCAAAAAATAAAAATACTTTATTTTCTAAAGAATTTTTAGGTGTCTACATATATATATATATACATATATGTATGTATATATATACATATATGTACATATATATACATATACATATATATATATATATATATATGTATGTATATATATATGTATGTATATGTATATGTATAGATATATATATGTATACATATATATACATACATATACATATATATATATATATATATATATATATATATATATATATATATATATATATATATATATATATATATACATAAATAAATAAATAAATAAATAAATATACAGACACACACACACACACACACACACACATATATACATATACAAATTATGTACTATAATTTGTACCTTAATAGGGTTAGTATAATCAATAATTCAAAATAAACACTAAATTACCACAAATAGCAATCTATTTAAGCTAAAAATTGACAATCAAGCACTCTATGGATCTCTAGCTAGGGATGCTAATGATGAAGCTCTTAGCAAGCCTCCATTAGTGACAGTCCTAGAATGAGAATCAATGATAAGCTAAGCTAAATAGTTCAATTCCAAATTGAAAAGATAATTATCTTCTATATTGGCCTTTCTAGCTCTAATTTGCAAGAGATTTGATGCTATTCTCAGATTTGTGGATGATAATTGATTCAATTATGCCTTGCTTTTATAGATTTTGGAAAGGGTGAGGGGTGTAGTTGAGTTGATCATGATTGAGTTGGGGTTAAGTCCTTGGTTCCACCCTTTGGAGACAATTTAAATGGATTGTCCTCAAAGCTTGGGACAAGAAGACAAAATGGGTGGACAATATTCATCCTCCAAGTGAGTGATTGAGATTCATTTTAGGCTTGATCCATGTAAGCTTTATCCTTGAATCCTCTTGGTTGAGGCTTTTTCCTCCCATGTGGTGTTGAGAGAATAGGAATTAATCAATTGATTTTATTTAATTTGTTTAGCCATGTGTACCGCTTGAATGGGTTGATTTGATTTAAATTTAACTATACAATTAATTAGATTAATTACATAATTTATTGATTTATCATGATTTATTCGATTTAAATTGATTTTATAGCTTTTGATTTTCAATTACTTTTAGATTAATGTTCAATTGCAATTTGTCTTTGATTTGATCTTGATCTTGATTTAATTGCATTTAATTGTGTTGATCCTTTCCTTGATTTCTCATTTAAATGATCTTGTTCATTTTCAGGTGATTGCAAATGCCCCTTTTTGAGTTGACATGTGTAGCGTGTCGTTTCAAAGAATATCTTGATTCAATCTGATAGAAGGTCCTGATTTTGTCGATTGTTGATTCTTTATGTTCAATATGAGATGCAGATTCTGATGATAAGATTGATACAGTTCTGATTGATTTAAATCCCTAATGGTCGATTCGATGATAGTTCACTGATATGATACCTGATTTGATTCGATTTGATGTTCGATGCCCCTTTCGATTGATAAGAGAAAATTTTTCTGATAAAAGATTGCACTCTGATTTGATGGTCATGCCCCTGATTTGATGATTTATCATTGTTTCTAATAATCCAAGTATATTCCCCCTTAGAAATGAAATGAAATTTGATAGATGTCTTGAAAGATTTGACGGTTTAGGTTAGTTTGCATTAATTAGGTCAATTTTAAATGGAATTTTGATTTCATTTCTGATAATGAATTTTTGCATCTGATTGATGAAAAATGCCCCCGATTTGGTGAAAAATTTGGGTTCCCGAACCTTTTCTTGTCAAAGATGCCCTTTTTAGGTCAAAGTGGCCTATATAAAGGGGTAAAAAGTCATTTTCACTATTCATTTTCACTCTTAAAGTTGACTTTTTGCTTTGACTCCCTCTGAGATATTTGTTATGGTTATCCCTATTCATGAGCATAGGTTTGAGTGGTTGACGCTGTCATCAACCACCAACCTACGGACCTCCGATAAGTGCCTGATCCTCTTAGTTTTTCATTTGATGCTTTAGATTTCAAAAAAATTGAATTTTTCTATCCAAAACCCTATTTTTTTGCATTTTAAAAATGAAATAGCGTGTATTTATGTTTTAATAGCATTTTTACTTTCTTTTTAGCACTTTCACAAATGTAAATAGTGCTTCTGCGTTGAGGAATTACGCTTTTACATGTAGGATTTAGGGTCTAATTCACTTCCAATTTTTAGATTACCATTTCTGATTGAGTTTTCACTTTTGAGTTTTATAATAGCGCGTTTAATCTTTGAAATAGCACTTTTGAAAGGTTTTAGCGCTTTTGAAATTTGTTAGCATTTTTTCTCTTTTAGGTAGCCCTTTTACTCTTTTAAATAGCGCTTTTGATTTTTTGCACTTTTAAACATCGAAATAGCGTATTTACCCTGATAGGAAAAAAAATAAAATGCCTTAGTCAATTTTCCAAACTGTTCAACATCATCGATTAATTAATCAATTTAGGTAATAAACTTGATTTGATAGCGAGTTGTGAGATGTCAGTTTGAGTCAGTCATAGTCTGGATGTTTGATCGTCAATCTAGATTTAGATGATGGATGATGATGAATTTTTTGTCCTCTTTGAATAGAATCAGGAAAACTGATTATGGTTTGATATTTTGTAAATGTTTGATTGACTTAGGATAATTCAAATGATAACTGATTTCAAAACTGATGTAATTGAGCTTGCTTTTTGTAGACAGTGCTTAAGTCACTTGGTGTTCATGGTTTGTACCCTTTACCTCTTAGCATGATCGATGAATTGAGTGCTCCGGATCGGAGACATATCGACCAATTTGGTTTAGATGTGATATAGATGAATGATGTTAATGAATGTCATGCAATGATATAATATCAGATGATGCAATGTGCCATGTTTTTGAATTTACTAAATGATATGCACCTAATGATGAATTAAAATGATTTTAATGGATGTAATGAACATTAACTAATAAATGCAATGGTAAATGCACTTAATGGATTGACATGAATGACTTAAAGAATGCACACTAAATGAGATGAATTTTAAAATGAATGCAATCTAATGCAATGAACTTAATGATTTAAAGGATGAATGCAACCTAATGCACTTAATGTTATGAAGATGATTTAAACTATATGGAATAAACTTAGATTTAAAATGAATGCAAACTAATGCAAGATAACATGAATCTAACAAATGCTTATGAACTAATGGAATGTACCTTTTGTTTTTGATTATTTTTGATTTCCAACACACTTGATCACATATAGTTTTTGATGCTCATTTGATTATTGATTTGACTATACCCCCTTTCTCTTTTCCTTTTGCAAATTAAATTTTGAAGCTAAGAAAGGTAAATCCTTTAAATGCATTTAATCTAGGATGTATGCAACCAACTGTCACTATTCAAAAAATTTGGAGCTTATATTCATCATTGAGCAGTTTTTGGAATCCCAATTTAGTACAACCATCACTAGTTCAACCATGATGATATGAATAATTTTTGCCCCTCTTTTGTTGCTTTCCCATCTCTTTTCTGGTATGACTATCACTAATTGAAGCCAATCATGAGAGTGCAAATACCAATTTTGTCAGATTCTATGTTGCAAGTGGATTTTGGTATTATGATATTGAACATCAAAATATCCAAGGTATCCTTTTGCGTAAACAAATAAAGATCTTAGTTTCATCCTATGTACAAGTCCTCGATGATTCTTTGATGATCATGTCCTTAGAAAAATAATACATGCTTTAAAACTTTGATCTTAAGACAGTCATTTAGAAATCCATAAAATATCACTCTTTCACCATAGCTTGTCTAGTTTAAAAACTTTCATTGATTCGCTAGAAAGACATGATTTCATCAATCAACTCAGCACTTTAGAAAAAAATTTGCAATGTTTTTCAAATCCATATTTCAAGTGTAGTTCCATCCATTTCATACTTTTAATCCTAATAAAGATAGGTTCATGTAAGATCTCGGATCAAGTTTTGCGTTTGGTTCAAATTGGATTGTAATTAGGATTTGATTGAGTGTTTTACTTGTGTTTTTGATGAATTGATTCGATGATTGATTAAAGTTTGCTTTTGATGAATCCTTCCTCCTTTAGAGTAGATTGCCCCTAGTTTGATATGATTTCAAAGTTGGACTTAGGAAAATTTGTAGATTAGGTGACCAAAATCTTGAGGTACTTGCAAATGCAATTGTGGGGTTTTATTATGCAATATATACAAATGCTGGCGAATGCAATATTTACAAGGATGACTGCTAGGTATGCGACTGACTTAGAATTTCAATGGTGTTTGTTTACTAGGTTTTCACCGATTGAATGGATCTTGCTTTCTTTTTCTATTTTTAAAGCTTTTTCCTTTTTTTGCTACCAAGGCACCTATTTGCTAGGTTTTCACCAAGACACTTTTTCTCTTTTTTTCTCTTTTCTCTTTTTTCTCTTTTTTTTCTTTTTCATATCATCAAGGTGCCTATTTGCTAGGTTTTCACTAAGATAACATCTTTTTGAGGATCATATATGAATGTTTTTTGGCTTTCTCCATGCTCAATTTTCCACTATTTCTGATCTCTTCTGTATTTCTAATTTGTTTTCTCTTTTATGCTTTTCAATTTTTTTTGGTATTTTCAAGATCTCTTTTGACTATGTACAATAAATAGGATGCTTTCCTGATTCTATGATACTCTTTTTCTTTATCCTCTTTCATCTGCTTCATGTGTAGAACCTTTTGAGATGAATGCTATTGATTGGTTCCTGTAACTCTTCTCCATCACAATTAGCTAACTTATAGGTGCCGGTCCCAAAAGACAAAGTGATCACAAAAGGTCCTAACTATTTTGCTTCCCATTTTCCTTTCTTTTCTCTTTCTACTTTATTCTTGGGACTCTCTCGCAAAACTAAGTCACCTATTTGGAATGTTCTTGACTTGATGTGCTTGTTATAAGTCCTTGACATTCGATTTTGATATACTTTCAAGTGATCAAATGATTGTTATTGTTTCTCATCTAATAGTTCTAGTTCATGCAACCTAGAAACTCTATAATCTTCCTCACTTATCAAACCATGGAGAGATACTCTTAAGGATGGAAGTTCTACCTCCAAAGGTAAAACAACTTCTATTCCAAAGACTAAGGAAAATGGTGTAGCTCATATTGGTGTTCTGATACTTGTCCTATAAGCCCACAAGGTCAGGTTTATTTTTATATGCCAATCTCTACCTAAATTGTCCATAGTTCTCTTCAATATTTTCAAGATGTTTTTATTTGTTGCTTCGGCTTGCCCATTACCTTGGGGGTAATATATTGATGATGAGTGATGGATCATTTGAAACTTTGTGCATAACTCCTTTAGGTACTTGTTTTTGAAGTGCTTTGCATTATCCATTATGATGGCGTGAGGTACACCATATCTACATATTATGTGGTTTAGGATAAATAAGGATATCTACTTTCCTATTGCAGTTGGTAAGGGTACAGCTTCCACCCATTTGGTAAAGTACTTTGTTGCCATAATAATGAATTTATGACCATTTGAAGATGATGGATAAATCATTCCTGTTAAGTCTAGACCCCATTAATAAAATGGCCAAGATGTCATCATAGGATGAAGCTCTTGTGTAGGTACATGTATCGAGTTTCCATGATATTGACACTTTCTACAAGTTTTAGCAAAGTGGCAAGCATCTTTCTCCATCGTAGGACAAAAATATCCTATCCTAAGAAGTTTATTAGCTAGGGTTAAACCATTCAAATGTGACCCACAAACCCCCTCATGAATTTCTCGTAAGGCTATATCTGATTCCTCTTTCTCTAGACATCTAAGAAGCATTCTGTTTAGACTCTTACAATATAATGTGTCAGATATTAAGGTATAACAAGCGGCTTGTTAGATGAAGCTTTTATTTTGTTTCCTAATTTTGTCTATGGGTAGGATTTGGTCTTTTAAATAAGTGTAAATGTCTCCATACCAAGGTGATTCATGTGTGGTTAGAAAACAAATGGTATGAGGATGGGTAGGGTCAAATGCGGGTTGCTCGACTTCTTCTACCAAGAATTCATATCTGGCATTTTGATCTGGTATTTGGAGAAGTGATACCAAAGTAACCATTGCATCTGCTAATTTATTCTTCTCTCTTGGTACTTGTTGAAATGTAATAAGAGTGAAGTATTTCTTGAGATTCTCAACCATATTTTTGTAAGGTATCATCTTGTCATCTTTCATTTGATATTCATCATTAATTTGATTGATAACTAATTATGAATCTCCATAGACTTGTAGTTTTGTCACTTTCCACTCTAATGCCAATTTTATTCCAATAACCAATGCTTCATACTCAACTATGTTATTTGTGCATGGAAAAAGAAATTTGTATGATTTAGGAATTATAGACCCTTGAGGAGTAATCAAAATTATGCCTACTCCTGATCCATGTTGTGTGTAGGAACCATCAAAATATAATTGCCATGTTTTTGCTTCTACATTCACAATTTCAGAATCTAGAAATTCCACTTGTATTAGATGGTCATCTTGAAATGGTGATTCTGCTAACTGATCAGCTATGACTTGGACCTTGATAGATTTCCAATCCACATATTCTATGTCAAATTCACTTAGCACCATGACCCATTTGGCTAGTCTTCCATTCAATGCTATTTTACTAAGAATATATTTTAAGGGATCTATCTTTGCAATGAGTCTAATCTTGTGGGATAACATATAGTGGCATAATTTTTGGGAAGAAAAAACCATGGCCAAACATGCCCTTTCGATGAAGGTGTAGTTTAACTCATATTTCACCAGAGTTCTACTTATGTAGTAGATAGCCTTTTCTTTTCTTAATTCATCTTCTTGTGCCAAGAGTTCCCCTAGTGAATGCTCAGTCGCTGAAATGTATAGAATCAAAGGCTTTCCTCTTATAGGTGGCATCAAAGTTGGAGGGTTCATTAGATATTTCTTCAACAAGTTGAAGTCTTCTTCACATTTTTCATCCCATTTGAAAACTATGTCCTTTTGAAGGAGTTGAGTAAAATTATGGCACTTTTTTGCCAATTGAGAGATGAACCTTCGTATGGATTGGATCCTGCCTTAAAGAGATGTCATCTCACTTATGTTTCTAGGTGCTTCCATTTCCATGATGGCTTTGAATTTAGCTATGTCTACCTCTATTCCTTTTTCTAAAACAATGTACCCTAGTAGCTTTCCTTATTGAACACCAAATGCACACTTCTTCGGATTTAGCCTTACTTTAAATTGCTCCAATCTTTCAAAATTTTTCTCTAATATGGGTAGATGTTCTTCTCTTGAATGAGATTAGAAATTATATCATCTACATAGTCCTCCATGAACTTATGCATCATGTCATGGAATATTGTTGTCATGGCTCTTTGATAGGTTGCTCCAGCATTCTTTAGACCAAAGGGCATAACATTCCAGCATAATGTCCCCCATGCGCATGTAAATGCTATTTTGTCTTGATCTTTGGGTGCTATATTTATTTTATTGTAGCCACTAAACCCATCCATAAGAGAGAACATTGAATGTCCTACTGTCAAATCCACTATGATGTCTATGCTTGGTAATGGAAAGTCATCCTTAGGGCATGCAAGGTTTAGCTCCCTAAAATCCGTGCAAATTTTGATGGACTTGTCTGCTTTTGAAACTGGAACTATGTTTGAAATCCATTGGGTATAATCAATGGCTCTTATAAACCCAACTTTTAGCAATTTTTCTAACTCCACTTTCACAAGAAAAGCCATGTGTGGATGCATCTTTCTCAATTTCTACTTCACTGGTCTTGCTCCTTCTTTTAGTTCAAGTGATGCATGATTAAATTTGGATCTAATCCTAGCATATCATCATAAGACCATACAAAATTAATTTTCTTTTCCTTCAAAAATTTGATGAATTCTTTTCTCTCCTCACTAGATAAAGATGCCGCTAAGTGTATGATCCTTGGTTCTGATTTTGATCCAATGTTCACCTTTTCTATTGGTTCGATCAAGATAGGATATCTTTCTTCATAGTTCTTGGGTAAAGTATCCAAACTCCCTTCCTTAGGCACCTCAATTGGGTTTTCACCTTTGGAATCATTCTTTATTTCTTTCTCTTTTTGATCTAATGCTGCCACAATGTAGTTTTCAACATTAGATTCTTTCCATTTTTTATTTTTTATATTTTTTATTGAATTGAGAGTTTGGATACCTTCCTTTTCCACTCCTTCCTGATATTCCATGGTAGAAGAAGGTTCAACTGCATTTAGGTATTGGAACACCAAGTTGTCATTCAAAAATGTTGGGAGTATGGTAGGTTTAATGGAATCCCATTCAATTAATTCAGGATGGATTAGGGTCAAAGGATCAATGTTTTGGTTTAGATCAATAGGGTTTAAGGGGAAGACTTCATTGGAAGGTTCAAACATTGTATTACTTAAGTCTATAACATGTGCCTCTTCGAGATGTTCTAGCGAGCTAGGGTCAAAATATTCCTCACTAGAATCCACTAAGGTTTCTATTGGGTAAAAATATTGTGGGTTAAACCTAATATTAGATTATTCCATAACAGGTCTCCATGATGGTACGTAGGGTTCTTCTACCCATTGATTTATTTCAATTTCTTGAATTGGTACATTATCTAGGACCACTTGGCTTGAACTTGAGGCTTGGTTTTGACGTGATTCTGTAATTGATTCCTTCCCTTTTCTAGGAGTGTAAGTCTGAATGACATCAATACCTTTATCTTGACATGATTCATTTGACAAAGTATCCCATTCCCAATCATTTGAGTCTTCATCACTATGTGACTCTAATTGTAATATTTGATCATAGACTTTAGGATAATTCTTTTGAGTATACCCTTGTTCTAGGTAGCCTAATCCAATCTTTTGTTTGCTATCTCTCCACATCATTTCAATGGGTTTGAGGAGTCCTTCATTTCTTTTTCCTAAAGGTCCTTGTCCTTTGTATCCCATTTTTTTCACAATTTGAAACCCTTTCCCCTATTGATGTGTGGGAATGCTTATATTTTTTATGCGCTTCTCATGGGTACTTGATTCTTCATCCTTGTATAACCAGTTTAGGATTTCATTGTCTTCTTCCTCCATGAATGATGATGTATTAGCCCTCACAAAGTGATCATTGTATTTATGAGGCAAATTAGATGGCTTTCCATATGACTTTGGAGATAAGGGTAGGTCCATCATGGATAAGGAGTATTCACCTACTCCCTTTTGTTTGATTTTACATTATTTCTCAAAGTTTTTCATCATATGGTCCATCTTTTGGTAATGAGCCTCCTTAGTGTATATTTGAATGGATCTATCTTGGTCTTCTTTCTTTTCCTCAAGAGTACTCTCCTCACTAACCTTTTCTTTCCCTTTTGTTGATGTAGATATGTTAGTAGGACTTTGGATGTTCTCAACAACAACTTCTTTTTCTTTTCCCTTTAAAGATGGAAGATCTTTAGAGCTTTTACCTTACTCTATTCTTAGGGGTATGGACCCTTCTACATTATGTAGGACTAGAGAATCATTGATAGGCTTTAAGTTATTACAATATTGGAAGGGGTTTGAGTCCTTGCTTACTATGATTTCCTACCCTAGATAAGGGAATTTAAGACAGTGGTGATAGATAGAAGGCATGACTTGCATTTCATGAATCCATGGTCTCCCTAATAAGATATTTTAAGTTAGCTTTAGGTCTAAGAATTGAAAAATGGTTTCTTTTTGCATTGGGCCAACTCTAATAGGAAGTACTATGACACCCTTAGAAGCTCTTTCTTCATCATCATAGGCTTTTATAGTTATCCTTTTCTTTGGGTCAATAGCCTCCTTAGAAAATCCTAGGTTTTCACCAACTTTAGGATACAAATATTTAGGCTGACCCCTCCATCAATAAGGACTATTTTTACCCTATGCTTGTGAATTAGAACCTCTATATGCAAAGGCAAGTTTTGCGGGTGATTCAATGACATGTCATCTTGCTTTGAAAAAGATAGGCAATGAGGTGCAATAAGATGTCCCACCATATTTTGAAATTTGTCTACCTCCAAATTTAGAGGTACATTTGTCTCCACCAAGGCCTTTTCTAGAATTTCCTTATGAGTTGGTGAGATTTTGAGAAATTCCAAAATAGATATTTGAGCAGGGGTTCATTGTAATTGATCTACCAAATTATATTGTTTTGATGATGAATATGAGGTTTGATTTGGTAGAACAATTCTTGGAGCATTTTTAGGTAGAGTAATCTTTGAAGCTTGCCCCCTAGTTACAACATTAGATGTTGCTTCCCTTGGTTTCTCTTTTACCACAATAAAATTTATGGTTCTTTCATCACCACTTAAAGCATTAATTATGTTATCATAGGTATGAGAAAAGTTGACTTTCTCATTACCCCTTTTATTATTTTGGTTATTGTTTGATGAATCACCCTTTTTATGGTTTAGAAAGGGGTTTTTGAAGGCTATATGATCTTCATTGTTTTGGTGCACTTCAACCTTGATTGTCCCATCATTAATTAGGTCTTGCACCAAATGTTTTAGCTTCATGCATTCATTGGTCTTATGACCCTTATTTTGATGATACTCACAATAGTGAGAATCATTCCACCAATTCGGTTTAATTTGGGGTTCATAGGGCCTTAACTCAGGTAGAGTAATGATCTTGTTAGCCACCAAAGTCCTTAACGCATTCTCCAATGGTTCACCTAAGAAGGTGAATTTTCTCTTTTGATAAGTGGAAAAGAAGGGTTTAGGCTTGTTGCCATTAGCAAAATTGAAGGGATTATTATTAGCATTATTGTTGTTGTTGTTGTTGTTGTTGGAACTGGCATTATTAAAAGGAGCTTTATTCATTTGATTCACATTGTATGTTGAATTCAATCCACTTGATAAGTTAAATGGGGTAGCCTTCAAGGTGTGGGCTTCCACAACCCCATCATTCACAAGATTTTTGTTATTATTCTTCAACCATAGTTTAGGTTTTTCATTGTGATTGTTGGATCCTTTATTGTTGGTATAATTAGATATATAATGATTATTACTAGTATTTGTGTAGGGTTTGTTGTCTTTAAACAATTTTATTTCACCCCTTTTTACCAATACACCTTCAATCTTATTACCATTCTCAATAAATTTTTTGAATGTAGGGGGACATTGAAGTTGGAGTCTATAATTCATCTCCATATTTAAATTATTCATAAATATCTCCATTTTCTCCTTTTCAAGGATGCTTTGTGGGTACCTTACAAAAATGGTCCTCCACCTTTGAAGGAACCCTAAGAAAGATTCAGCATCCCTTTTTTTTGTATCACATAGTTTTAGCATGGTAATATCATGTTTGATGTTGTAGGAGTAATGAGTTACAAATTTAGAGGCTAATTCCTCAAAAGTCTTGATCCCTTGCGGAAGTTTGGAGAACCATTCCATGGCTTTCCCTCCAAAACTTCTTAGAAAAAGTCTCATTAAGTACATGGTGTTATGCATAAATTCAATACTTAGAGTGCAAAACTCTCTAAGGTGATTATGTGGGTTTGATTTACCCATGTATTTATCATATTTAAGAAAGATTGTATTGATAGGAAAAGGTTCCATGACTAAGATTTTGTTGAAAGGGAATGGACACAAGGCCTGAATAGAGAAAGGTTTAGGTTCAGTGGCCTTTTTCATTAAGTCTATTTTTTCTTGGAACATTTTTAGTTGTTGATTCATAGCATGCATTGGTTTTTCCTCTTCTTTTCTTTTCTTGAGTTGATCCACACCATAATCATGTGGGAGCTTTATCCCTGCTTGGGCTAGAGTTAGGAAAAATTTCTCCCTATCCCTATCTATTAGTTTGTCCATGACTTCAAGAAAATCCGTATCTTGAGCCACTCTATTAGTGCTTTCTTCAAGCATTTCTTTAGATTCTTGGTTTTCATTGTTAATATTATCATTATTTCCACCATGATGGTAATCGTGAAATGTGGAGTTTTGATCCATTGATTCAAGTCTTTTTTCAAATAGATTTGGGAGACTATCCCCTTGGTCGTGATTGTTGAAAAGACCTTGATATTAAAATTTGGGGACCTTGTTTACAATGCAAGTGCCATATTATCTTAAAGATAATTTGAGTTTGTGAGAATGTGTAGAAACTGGCATTCAACAAAGTTTGATTTTGAATTAATCCTCAATTTGGTAATTGTTGATTTTTATGAAGAGATTTTTAAAATATAAGATGAGTTTTCAAATGGATATTTTTTTAGTTGTTCTATGTATTTTTCAAACACAACAACCACAAGTACACTTGTTCTTTTTAACCCTCTACACAAAAAGTGTTTGAATTTTTAAGGATGTTATCACAGGTTTTTGCACAAAAAGACACTTCAAGCAAGCTACCTAGCTCAAGATTTGGTTTGTAAACATGTCTCTATAAGGTATTCTTTTCTAAGTTAACAAGGTTTTAATCAATATTCCATTCAAAATGGATATTAAACTTTCATCCTCCAAGTATATTAAGAGGCTTCCCACCACCGGTATGTCAGAGTTTTGTGCAATCTTGAAGGACTACTTGAGGAAGTTAAAAAATTTAACACCCTTTTGTCACACACCCCATTAAGGATGCATGCATTTCATTTTATAGTGGGTTGGATGATCGCAGAAAAAGTGATTGTATCCCACTTTGGGTTGTCCCTCTCATCAGCCTTGTTAAGGCAAATCTTGGGAGGTGAGCCCAACTATAGATCTAGCATGTTCATTTGAAAGCAATAAAGTGGAATAAAGAGATAGGTTTTGGGAGTTTGATTCACCAAAAAGGTGAAGAGAATATCCCTATCTACTTCTCAATTCCCAAACACTTTTAACAAGGTTCAATTACCAAACCCACTAACTAATGAGAATTGAGTATTTCTACTCTTTTCTACAAACAAGGGGTTGTTCAAATTTAGTGCTTGATTTATCTAGCCTTTATTTTAATCAAGGAGTTCAACACTTTTGGCATTTTGATTCACTTAGAAAGTGAAGAGCATAGGCCTAATGTCTAATTCCTCAAACAATAATAGGCTATTTTAATTACTAGATTTTGAAAATAACAAAGCCACAATTTAAGCAAAAAAATGACTAAGTTTAGGCTTACCTTCAAATGAAGCTAGCAAAGGCTAGGGGAATTTTTGATTGATTTTTCATTTTTAATGCTCACCTAGTGGCGATCGTTCCTTTCCAATGTGCTTTTCCTCCAAAAAGTTAGTCAACACAACCAGCCAAAATGAAGAAAACAAAGATACAATTGAATCTAAAGCCTTATTTGTCAAATTTGAGAAAAACTTGATTAAGGTGAATAAATCCAATTCAATCATACAAACTTTTCTCTATATGCTTCTACAACTTTTAGATAAT
>BSBK01010514.1:142500-155000 GCA_027943335.1 Chamaecyparis obtusa
TTTGCTAGATAGGCCTCCTTTACAATAAAGGGGGGGAATAGCAAGGTTATGCCATGTTTTTATAATATTATTATCCCATAATGAAAATGATCTTTCATGGTTATTGAGGTTTATAAGTCTATTATTGATAAGTTCTACAATTGTTGCTTCCATTTTATTAGTTAGTGTCCTAGTCTCCATCTTTTGGTTGTTAAAAATTCTTCCATTATGATCCTTCCATAATTCCCATATCAAAATTGATGGAGTTATGACCCAAATTTCCTTATATAAACTCATCTTGTTTATGAGAGGCCATGCTTTAAGAAAGTCAATTATATCTGAGGGCATAGTAGAACTCCAACCATGGGATCCTTTTCACCAATTCCAACATTCTTGCACATAGGACAAATAATTAGTAAATGGTTAACTATTTCCTCTTAATGTTCACATAAAGGGCATTTAGATGGTCCTTCAAAACCTAACTTCCTAAATCTATCCTAGTAAGAATTCTCTTTTGTAGGGCTGCCCAAAGGAACATACTTGCCTTAGGAAGACATGCTTTATTCCAACATAGGTTCAGAGGGATATCTAAGGTGTCCAAATTATGTTATTTGACAATAGCCTGATATCCATTTTTGACTCTATATATCCCATCATTTGAACTGGTCCATACTAATATATCCCTTTTTTATTTGAGAGTGATAGATCTCTCTTTGAGTATGAATTCTAATTTCTACCTTTCTTGTTGATCTAGCGGGATGTTGTGAAGATTTTTCCAGGATACTCCATCATCTGTAGAGATGTAGTCCTTAACCTGAATACCCCATAATCTCTCAAAGTGTCTATGGTACCCTGTGCCAACCCCATCCTATTTATAGGAATATAGCCTCCCCAAGAGTCTTCCCAAAATAAGGCTTCATCACCCTTTCCAATGTCCCAAGTAAGACCTTTATTGATGATTTCCATATTATCTATAATAAAGTTCCAAATACATGAACCTTTGACATGGTTACGAGATCTAAAGATATTAAATGGATCAATTTTGGTAATAGATTTGTTTAGGAGGATAGATGCCCATTTACTATTTGATTCATGCATTAATCTCCATACTAGCTTTTCTCCTAGAGCCTTATTTTTCTATTGCATATTTTTGATTCCTAGGCTTTCAAGGGATGAAGGTTTGCATATATTATCCCATTTGATTAATGCCAATTTTTTTCCTCTGATTTTCCTTGCCAAAAAAATTCCCTTAGGTGCTTATCTAGGATTGACTTGATATTACATGGAAGGGGAAGGACAAACATTTGATAGGTTGGGATTGCTGATAGGATAGATTTAATCATAGTTGTTCTACCTGCCTTAGTTAGCCATTTTCCTTTCCCATTTTTTTTTCTTTTTCTAAATCTTGGTTAAAATTAATTCCCATAATTTAGTTTTATGAGTTCCTTTATCTATAGGAATCCCTAAATATTTACATGGAAAATTTCCAATTTTATAGTCTAAGATATTACAGATTTGTCTAGCTTTTACCAACGGGGTATTAATAAATAATACTTATGATTTGTTAGGGTTTACTCTCTATCTAGAGGCCTTCATTTAAATTGCTAGCATGTATTTAAAATATTTGGCTTCCATCTTAGTTCTAGGTCTCAGAAGAATAGTGTCATCTACAAATTGTTGATGAGTTATATTTGGTACATTGTTGGTGACCTTAACTCTAGAAATCAACCCATCCTGATGTGCCTTATTTATGGTTCTAGCGAGAGCCTTTGGCATAATAACATAGAGGAAATGAGAAATATGATCTCCTTGTCTAATACCTCTGGATATATTAAAGAAACCTTTCAGTGTTCCATTGATAAGGAGGGAAATTTTGGGTGTAGAGATATAGTTAAAAATGAGGTTTATCCACTATTTGGAGAATCCAAAGGCTTCCATACATTTACGTAAAAACCTCCAATAAAATTTTTCATATGCTTTTTGAATGTCTAGTTTAATTAGCATACATGGTTCTTTATTACTTTGCGCCGTGTGCATAATTTATTGAGCTATTATGATCCCATCCAAGATTGATCTGTTTGGAACAAATCTTGTTTTCTCTTCTGTAATTATACTTGGGAGAAGAATTTTCAGTCTGTTAGCTAGTGTTTTAGATAATATTTTGTAGATTGTATTACATAGGGCAATAGGTCAAAATTCTCCAAGTTCTTTGCATTCAATTTTTTTGGGAATGAGAGTAAGGAAGGTGTTATTAATCTTTGTCAATAATGTACTAGAATTTCTAATTGCCTCCACAACTTCCAAAATTTCATTCCCTAGAAAATGCCAATATTTTTGGAAAAACCCAGCTTGCAAGCCATCCGGTCTAGGTGATTTATCAAGATGAAGTTGGAAGAGAGCATTCTTAAATTCATCAATAGTAAATTTTCCATTTAACCATTTGTTATCAATTTTTGTTATTATTCTTGGGATGGAAACTAGAAGTTCATTTTGGGATTTTAAATCTATATGATCAAAATTATTTAGTAGGTCTTTATAGTAATTCAAAAATTCTTATAAAATTAAGTCTAGATTGTCTACTGGATTTCCATTAGTGTCTTTGATTTTAGTAATCCTATTAATGTTACTTCTATTCTTAACACTATTATGGAATTATTTTGTATTGTTATCTCCTTCTTTTAACCGTGTTTCTTTGGATTTTTGTTTCCATAAGATTTCCTCCTTCAATAGTAATTCCGCATGTTTAGCCATTAATTCTTTTTCTTTTTTGTATCTTCTTTCATTTATACCTAGCTCTATTACTTCTTTATTTAGGGATTCAATTTCATTCTCTATTTTGATTTTGCTCTCAAAGATATTATTAAATTTATCATTATTCTAGTCAAGAGTCTTGCGTTTGATATTTTTAAATTTAGATACAAAACAAAACATCTTAGATCCTGTAACTTTTATCTGACTCCACCATTGTTCTAGCATTGACGTAAAATTTTCATCTTGAAACCATATAAATTCAAATTTGAAGGGATTTCTTGGTGGTTTGACCTCCTCCATTATGTTTAGTCTCATTGGGAAGTGATCTAATCCTTCATTGGTTAGGATCTTAGCACATAGGGAATGATTAAAAGTACCAATGTCTCCACTAAAGAGAAATTGGTCCAACCTTTACTGCAATTTGACTAAATCCAGACCTATGATTATTCCAGGTTAATAAGCTATTAGTTGTTGTAATATCTATCAGGTGATTATTGATAAACCATTATCTAAAGTCTTTTTGGGATTGAGATAAAAATTGAGATCCCCCAATTTTTTCTTTACAATCAAGAATAGCATTGAAATCGCCCCCCAAAATATGATAATCATTTTGGAGGGAGTTCAGTTAATTTTCCAAAGTCTTCCAAAGATCTTTTTGTCATTGTTGTAGATAGGACTGTAAATATTGAAAATATTAAATTTAAGTGAGATCTTAATGCTTTTGACTGTTCCTAATAACCAATTCTCGTGACTAGCAATATTCTCGATTACAACTTTCCTAGGGTCCCATATAATTGCAAGACCACCAGATGCACCTTCTGAGTTACTCATTTCTGCTCTCCATATACCTAATTTTTGACTAATTTTTTTACTTTCTTCCATGTTTATTTTAGTTTCTCGGATCAATATTATTTCAAATTCAAATAGTTTAAGGTTTCTTTTTATGAGTATTTATTTGCTAGGAGCGTTAAGGCCCCTAACATTCCAAGTAGTGTTTTTCATTGTACTATGGGAAGGAACTTCCCCTTCCCTACATACATTACATCAATTATTTTTGATTGATTATCAGCATTCCCATCCTGATTCCTTAATTTGTTTATAGATTTCCTTCCTCTTTCTTTTTTTGTTTTAATATTATTGGGCTTGAAAGTCCTTATATGGGTGGTAGCAATTCCCAGTTGCCTATCCATGTTGGTTATTCCATTAAGACTTTATGTTATTTTTTTGATTTTTTCCATATTCTCCTCTTGGAGACATTCATTTCTTAATTCTATGAGTATCTTAGCTACTACATCAGTTTCCTTATTATCGTTGACCTGTTGATTCAGTTCGGTGTGTTCTGAGTTTAACCCATCTTCTATATCAATAATTTCTTTACCATAATCTTATGTTATCATTTCTAAATTAATTGGTATTTTCAAGGTAGTGTAGATGGATTAAAATTCTATTGGTATTGCAAGATTTTTTGCAGTTGTCAATGTTGTCTCAGTCTCCAGGCTAACTTTCTCATTTTTCTTATTCTCCTCATTCTTATGCCATTGACTCAGTTCTTGTGTAATATCATTTTGGACTTCCCGTAGATCTTCCATTATTCCTCCTACCAATTTCATCTTTTTCTCAATGTTTTGAACTCTTTCTTCTTGAATAGGGGTATAATCTTGATCTATTTTAATCCTATCCTCTGATGGTGATTCTACATTGTTAACCATCTCAGGGAAAAGGTTAATTTCCTTGCTTATATGAGCTTCATTTATATGAATGTGTTGGATAGGAGATTGCATATTTAAGCCAGAGACTTCATTTTCAAGAGTGTCCTTATTTATCCTATTATTTTTAGTGGCATCCTAAAGGTTTAGATTAAGGATCCCACTAGGATCCTCTGTTTCCAACGACTCACCATTCAAATTTATCTCAAATCCACCTATGTTATTGAGAAAACTTACACTTACATTCTGATCTAATGAGTGATTGAATTTATCCTTATTTTTGTTTTTTCTATAGTTATATAAGTATTGATGTTGTTTTTATTTCTGTTACCTTATTTCTCAATTCTTCAAGGATGTTCTGTTCCATAGAATGTTGATTTTCCATTTTCTCATTCTCTTCAAGTTCATTTACTAGTATAGTAGGGTTTATTAATATCGATAAAGAATTACAACATATTTCTATAGGAGAGATAGATTTATCATTTAAATTCATACACACAATTATAAATTTTTTAGCATAATTCTATTTCAAATCCACAAAACCAACAAATTTACATATGCAATTTCCTATTTTCCTCAATGTTTCATTGTTAGTTAACTCCAAAGGAATATTTTTAAGAAGAATTTCCTTTTCAACAAAGAAATTTTCCAACTTAGGGGGATTAAAGAAGGAAATCCAATCTAGGGTAGTGAATTCTATATTTTTATATTTCGAATATCCTTTTGCAAGTAACTTTGTTAGATTAACTAAGAGGGGTGTGAATCAGTTATCCAGTGTCCCAAAACAAAATGTATAATTCAAAACAATTTCTTTAATTTTTGCTCCTCGGTTAACAATAATTACTTTCACTGTCTATGCTTTTACCAATTACCAGTCAAATACTATAATAGTTACCGATCAAATCTAACATGTAACATGCAAAGTATGATAACAAAAAAATATCACAATCAACACATAACACAAGAGATTGAATGTGGAAACCCCGTAAAGGGAAAAACCACCTGGGACCGGCAACCCAAAATTGTTCACTCTTCTGAAGTGAGGTCAGTTAAGACCCAACCCTGATAAAGGTTTACAAACACACTGTCAGGTGTGACCTTGTTAAAGGATTCTAGACTAGAAGTTATCATCCAACCAACATTCACTATGGGGTTGACAGGATAACAATGTTCATTCTATGAATGATACATCATAAGAATTTCAGAGTCCACTCAGTTAAGAGATTTTGACTGTATACAATGGTTAAATATGTAACAGTAAATAACTTTCCTTAATACAACTTCAATTGTAGATTAAAGTACAATATTCAGTCCATACAAATCCTTCTGATTAATATTTCACTTTAGATTCAATACTATATCAACTTATTGTCCGTAGGTAATTGCTCTTTGTAGCTTGGTAATTGTTTTGTAGCTCGGTTCTCACTAACCAGTATGATTAGAATGCATGAAAACCTTGTTCACGTGATATTCCTCTAGCTTATACTTCTTCTAGCATCTTTGTAATGAAATTCTTAGTCTCTTATATAGACGGGTAAATCTTTTTCTTCTCCACCATTAGATTTTGCCCCTTAACCACATTCATAGATTTTTCTGCTTTAAAATTTCTTGGATGATGTGTCAGTAACACATTTCAATCTGCTTCGTTAGATCTTCCTTTAATTTTGTTAGCCGTTGATCTTCATAACAAACATTATCTATTATCATTGAAATCGAGGTACTTTACAGCTCATTAATCTTATCGGCTAAACTAATCATTTAATTCATTTTGTTCCTCTCGGTTAACAAAGAAATGCGTCGGTGAACACTGCTCGGTTAATATTGCGATCGGTATACACTACACTCCGTCGGTGTATACTAGAAATGCTTCATTTACCGACAACACTGCTTTGTGTCGTTCAACTCTATACTTCATCATAGATGAATGCAACATAATAAAGTCAATATCATCAAGTCATAGACTCATCAACAAGTTACTCAATGTGTTCCTTATCCTCATCTATCATGTACATCTTTCCCATGTAGATTTCTCTGTTCTTCATCTCTTTCACCTTTCTTCAGATGTCTCGGTATAGTAACTTATAAGATAAGTGCTGTCAAACTAGTTGACATCAATGAAAACATAATACTAATTTAATCATATTACATATCTAATAAAAAAATCCTCAGTGATATTTAATCATAGATTCTTCAATCAGATTCCAAATTAGTTGTAGTCCAACAATCTCTCCCTTTGGCATTGATGGCAACTCAAGTAATATGAAATGTACCATACACATACCAAACACATATTCTAAAAATTTGTGAACAAAATTTTGTAAGTCGAATAGACTTAATATGTTTAATCACTATGTTACTAAACAACATTAGATAATACAACTTCCATTCTATAGTTGTGATCTTTTTCAGTTCTCTTGTTCCTGCTTCTCTTCTCTGTAACTGATCTTCAATACTCTGTCTCATTCAAATTGTCTCTCCCTTAGATAATTCTCATCGGTGCTTGTCTCTTTTCATATTATTTATCTCTCCCTTTTTCAACAATGCCAAAGAAACAAATAAACAATCAATTCTGTCCTCCTCTATATCTTTGTATACTAAAATTCCAATCGGTTCAAGTTCTCCAAACTTAATCACAACCTTGAACATGATTCAAAGTGTGAACTATGCTGCATCAACATGAATGATCTTCTGATAAAAGTAGGCTGATGCAATGACCAGATCACCTTAGTGACCTATAGATAGGGGACAGACCCCAAGTCTAGTCCTCAAGTATTCAAATGTGTCCTTCGGTAGAGGCTTTGTAAAAATATCTGCAAGTTTCTCTTTAGATGTGACAAATTATAACTTCACTTGCTTCTCTTGCACTTGTTCTCTTAAGTAATGATACTTAATAGATATATGCTTTGTCTTAGAGTGCATCACAGGATTCTTTGAAATATTAATAGCACTAGTGTTGTCACAATATATAATCACCGAGCCAGTGATTACCTCATTCATCCCTTCCAACACTTGCTTGATATATGCAATGTTTGAATTGTTAGTAGTGGCAGCAACATACTCTGCTTCAGCTATAGACTGACAAATATAAGCCTTCTTTTTACTTGTCGAGGTTACAAGTCATTCACTAAAGAAAAATGCTCCTCCGGTGGTGCTTTTTCTATCATCCACATTTCCAGCCCAATCAGCATCGGTGTAAACTTTTAGTTCAAACTTCCCTTCCTTAGGATACCATAATCCATAATTCTATATTTTCTTTAGGTATCTTAAGATACTTTTTGTAGCTATCATGTGTGATTATCTAGGATTACCAGAAAATCTTGCAACAATACCCACACTATGTGCTATATTTGGTCTACTGTGAACTACATACATTAACTTACCAATCATGGATCGGTAAAGTGTCTAGTTTACCTCTGTAGTTTCATCCTCCTTTGTCAAGTATACCATTCAGAAATGTTGACTTCACATCCATTTGATAGACTTTGAATTTCTTGTGTGTAGCATATGCAAGTAGCATTCTAACTCCTTCCAATCTAGCAACAGGTGCAAATGTTTCAGCATAGTCAATGCCTTCTTCCTGTGCATATCCCTTGCATACCAATCTAGCTTTATTTCTTGTGACTTCACCATTTTCATTCAACTTATTCCTGAATATCCACTTAGTACCGATAACATTCTTATCTTTAGGTTGGGGTACTAAGGACTAGGTTTTGTTCTTTTCTATTTTATCTATTTCCTCCATTGCATTAACCCACTCTTCATTCTCTAATGCAACTTTCCAATTTTTAGGTTCAAATTCACAGACTAGACATATACCTTGTCTTGTTTTGCTTCTAGTTTTCATTCTAGCATGTCTGTCTCCAATGATTTGTGTCTCAGGATGATGTCTTCTGACAAAACTAGCCAGAACCTAATTTCTCCTTTCTTGTTCATCCTATTCACGGTCATTTTCTTGCTCGGTAGTACCATCTTGTTCATCATTTTGTGTTGGCTGTTGTCTTGTATTGTTTCCCTGCTGACCAGTTGTCACATATTGAGGCGTCGGTAGATACTCTAGATTTTCAATGTAAGTGAATATACCATAGTCTTCTAGTTCCTTTGTACTTTCCTTGTGTTCTTGTCATCAAACTCATCAACACGAACATTAGTACTTTTAACTATCTTATTTGTAACCTTATTCAAACATTTATACACTTTACTGATAGAGGAATATCCCAAAAATATCCCTTCATCTCCTTAAGAATCAAATTTGCCATTTCTTTCATCTTTCAAAATAAAACATTTACTTCCAAAGATCCTGAAATAACTTACAGTAGTTTTGTGTCCAAACCATAGCTCATAAGGTGTTCGGTTGGTGTCCTTCAGTTGTACTTGGTTAAGAACATACACAGCTGTATTGACAACTTTCCTCCAATATGTCTAAGCAACATTCTTCTGTATCATCAATGTTCTAGCACAGTCAATTATAGACCTCTTCCTTCTTTCAGTAATGCCATTTTTCTAAGGTGTCCTTAGTGTAGAGACCTGTCTTTTAATTCCATGCTCATTACATAAATTAGTAAATTCATCAGAGATAAATTCACCTCCTCTATCAGATCTTAAGCATTTTATTTCTTTTCCAGTTTCTTTTTCTACCTTAGATTTATACCACTTAAACATTTTAAAAGCTTTAGATTTCTCTTTCAGGAACATAACAGTGATCAGTCTAGTATAGTCATCAACAAAAAGAATAAAATATCTATGACCAGAAGAACTCTGAGTTCTCATAGGACCACATAGGTTGGTATGAACCAACTCAAGTATCTTGTTTGTTGAGTAGTCTTTAATTTTAAAGCTAGACTTAGTCCTCTTACCTTTCTGACATTCATGGCACATGGCATGATTAGGTTTTTTCAAGTTAGGCAATCCTCTAACTCTTTTCTTTTTACTAATCTTGATCATGTTGTCAAAGTTCACATGGAATAACCTTTTGTGCCACAACCAAGCATCTTCATCCTTTATTAACAAACAAGAAGACTGATCCATATCAAGATAGAATAAATTACCTTTGGATTGTGTACCAGTTTTGACAAGTCTTCCTTCATCATCATAGATCTTCACCTTTTTGCTTTCAAAAGACAGTCGGTGGCCTGAATTGTTCAACTGAGCCAGACTTAATAGATTATAGTTCAATCCATCTACCCAGTATGCATTTTCACACTGTATTTTGTCATTGATCATTAGTGAACCTTTACCTCTTACCATGCATAGTGCATCATTTCCCATTCTCACAGATCCTCCATTATATTCAACAAGATGATCAAAATTCTCTACATCACCGATCATATGATGTGTACAACCACTGTTTATGATCCATGTATCATTTCTACTTACCTTGGAGATCAATGCTGTCTCTTCATGTTTCTCTTCTTCCTTTGAGTCATCTTTCATAGCAACAAATACAACTTCTATGTCATCATCAGAATCAGATTCAATTTCAATATCTTCAGCTATGTAACATACCTTTTGCCTTTATCATCTCAGTTGTCTCTATTTGTGTGTCAGTAGCCTTTGTTGACTCTTCTCCCATAGCTTCCTTCAGATCAGTTTTTGGATCTATCATCATCTTTCTTCTAAGGACATCTAGCAGCTATGTGACTAACTTCTTTACAATTAAAACATGCCAAAGGTAGCTTACCTCTATACCTTCCTTTTCCTTTGGGCAATCTTCTGGCCATAAGAGCTTCAAGCTCATCAAGTTCATCATCGGTATTACTATCACTATCATAATTTTTACTATTCCTGCTAGACTTTCCAATCTTCAAATAAGACATGAAAGTGGATTCAATAGAAGGAACAACACTATTATCAAAGTTTTTTAATTCAAAGGTTGTAAGCTTACCAATTAGAGTGTCAAGAGTAAGGTTGGATGTAGCTCTTGTTTCATGAATTGCAGAGATCCTGATTGCATAAACTGACAACAAATTTTTGAGAATCGTGCTTATCACTATTTCATCATCAATCACTCCATCAGATGCTCTAATAGCATGTACCACCTCTTTTAGTCTATTTGAGTATTGTACAATGTTCTCACCTTCTTTCATTCTCATATCATCAAATTTGCCTCTTAGGCTTTTAGCTTGGGCTCTTTTAACATTCAAATCTCCACTGTATATCAGATTTAATTTGTCCCACATCTTCTTATCAATATCACAACCCTTAATGTCTTCAAATTTGGCAGTGGTATAGGCAACAACAAGTTCCATCATAGTGATATTGTGTTCATGCCTATCCTTTAGTTGATCAAGAGTTAAGGGACTAGTGGGCGGTTGTATGTAGCCATTCTCCATCAGATCTAGTGCAAAATTCCCAATTCTAGATATGTGCAGCTTCATCCTGCTTTGCCATACAATGAAGTTCTCTTTGTTCAGCTTTGGTACTTCCCTCTTATACATCTTGAGACCTTTGTGCTTAAGTCCTTAAAACTCTATTCTAAGCAACCAGTGCTCTAATACCAATTGATAGAATAACTAAGAGGGGGTGAATCAGTTATCCAGTGTCCCAAAACAAAATGTATAATTCAAAACAATTTTTTTAATTTCTGCTCCTTGGTAAATAATAATTACTTTCACTATCTGTGCTTTTACTGATTACCAGTCAAATACTATAACAGTTACCGATCAAATCTAACATGTAACATGAAAAGTATGATAACAAAAAAATATCACTATCAACACATAACACAAGAGATTTAATGTGGAAACCCTGTAAAGGGAAAAACCACCTGGGACCAACAACCCAAAATTGTTTACTCTTCTAAAGTGAGGTTGGTTAAGACCCAACCCTATTAAAGGTTTACAAACACACTTTCAGGTGTGACTTTGTTAGAGGATTTTAGACTAGAAGTTATCATCCAACCAGCATTCACTATGGGGTTGACAGGATAACAATGTTCATTCTATGAATGATACATCATAAGACTTTCAGAGTCCACTCAGTTAAGAGATTTTGACTGTATACAATGGTTAAATATGTAACAGTAAATGACCTACATTAATACAACTTCAATTGCAGATTACAGATCAATATTCACTCCATACAAATCCTTCTGATCAATATTTCACTTCAGATTCAATACTATATCAACTTACTATCTGTAGGTAATTGCTCTCTGTAGCTCGGTAATTGTTCTTTAGTTCGGTTCTCACTAACTAGTATGATCATAATGGATGAAAACCTTGTTCATGTGATATTCCTACAGCTTCAACTTCTTCCGACATCTTTGTAATGAAATTCTTAGTCTCTTATATAGACGGGTAAATCATTTTCTTCTCCACCATCAGATTTTGCCACTTAACCACATTCATAGAGTTTTCCACTTCAAACTTTCTTGACTGACGTGTCAGTAACATGTTTCAATTTGCTCCGTTAGATCTTCCTTTAATTTTGTTAGCCGTTGATCTTCATAACAAACATTATCTGTTATCACTGAAATTGAGGTACTTTATAGCTCATCAATCTTTTAGGCTAAACTAATCATTTAATTCATTCTGTTCCACTCGGTTAATAAAGAAATGTGTCGGTGAACACTGCTTGGTTAATATTGCGATCGATATACATTACACTCCGTCGGTGTATACTAAAAATGCTTCATTTACCGACAATACTGCTTGTTGTCATTCAGCTCTATACTTCATCATAGATGAATGCAACATAATAAAGTCAATATCATCAAGTCATAGACTCATCAACAAGTTACTCAATGTGTTCCTTATCCTCATCTATCATGTACATCTTTCCCCATGTAGATTTCTTTGTTCTTCATCTCTTTCACCTTTCTTTAGATGTCTTAGTATAGTAACTTACAAGATAAGTGTTGTCAAACTAGTTGACATCAATGACAACATAATACTAATTTAATCATATTACATATGTAATCAGCAACTCCTCAGTGATCTTTAATCATAGATTCTTCAATCAGATTCCAAATCAGTTGTAGTCCAACAAACTTTTCCTTAAGTTTTTTATTATTACAATTTACATATATGAAATTTTTAGGGAGTATAGATATACTTACCTTGTTTT